>JZKD02S2140127.1:0-25636 GCA_000966675.3 Picea glauca
TTATATATGTTATAATGTATAAATGTATGAATGTGTTTTCTTTGCTTAGTTATGTGACAAATGAAAATCTAAAATATAATTAGCATATGCATCAAATACATGATTAGAACTTCTATGGATGTGATTATAAGTAAGAAAATCAAAATATTGTTCCAAAAGTCGTACTCGTAGGAATCGTTGGACTAGATTATGATCTTGCACATGGTAATTGTCGTTTAACTGACACATGACTAACTGGGAGTCCAAGAGAACTTCTAAAGATCGAACACAATGTGAAATTGCATTGTGTAATAGCTCTATAATGGTGCTATACTCAACCACATTATTCATTGATGGCTCTAGACTAACACCACCTGAAGACACCGGTTGGCCCTCGAGTGAGTAAATGACCTAAGCAGCAGAAGCCATGTTCCGCATATGATTATTGGCACCATCCATGAATCCTAAGTAAACCAAAGACTCCTTTGACATTTTCCAACCAAGGGAAACCTCTATAAGCAATTTGATTACACAAAGGAAAATATAAAGAAGTATACACACTAAGATACACTAGTATACAAAGTTCACACCCAAGTTTGAGGGCTCAAGCNTTCATGCTCAAATTGTGAAGTGTATTTCACTTCAAGTATAAAAGTGAATCATTATAAGTAGCTTTAGTATTTTATTTTAGAGTTATTTATTTTTCATGCAACTTTTCTTTTATAATGTAACTTCATTGTAAAAGTGATCCCCTCTTCTCTTTATAAAATTGGGTCACTTCATAAAGCAACTTACACCACCACGTGGTCCTTTGGTTACAGTTTATGCCTTTTTTCAAAAGGGAATAACTCTCACATCCGAAGTCCGTTTTTAGTGTCATTTTTTTTAAAACCGCCTAATTTTTTGATATATTTCCATCCAAATCATTAGTTTCAGTTTTTAAATCCATATTATCTGCATATTTAGTATGGATTCTACAAGTAATCTCTTTCTTACTAGTACCAACTACTTCCAATGGAAATCCCATATGGAGGATTTATTAAGAGGTAAAGGCTTGTGTCGGATTATCTTGGGAAAGGAAACAACACCCATTGATGCTGATAATAAAGTTAAATGGGATAATAGGAATGAAAAATCACGTGGATTAATTAGAATGTCCATCTCTCCTGATTTAAGGTTCCACCTTCAATCAATTGATAAACCCAAAGAATCGCAGGAAAAGATTGAATCTGTGTTTTCTAAACACAATATTATTGGAGCACAACAGTTAGAAATCAAGTACTGACTTTAAGTCCATATGATTTTTCTTGCATTAAAGACTATCTATATAAGTTTAAAACACTCAGAACTTTATGTGAAGAATGTAAGATAAAGATAGAAGAATATCATTGCATCTATCTTATTCTTTCCAAGCTATGTAGTGCATATTCTATGTTTGTATCTACCTTTTATGCCACGCAAGAGGCTCTAGGGAAAACTTATAGAAAACCCAGTCTTGAGAAATTTTGTGATGCTTTGATTAGAGAGCAATATAATCTTACACAACTTGGAATGATCAGTACTGTATGTACCTCCAACAAAGCCTTAGTCGTCCATCAAAAAGATAAACCCAAGAATCCCAAGAAGAAACATCCTCTCCACAACAACAATAAATATAAGGGTCCCAAACCCACTCAGACATCTTCCACTCCTAATGGTGACAAAAGAGCAAAATATAAAAGTAATAAGACTGAAAAACATTGCAACTTTTGCGATAAATATGGTCATGATGAGTCCAAATGTTTCAAGAATATGTCATCTTTAGAAGCATCGATGAAGAAGCACNTCACTTGGACCTGTAAGAAACAACATGCTATTTCACTTTCTTCAACAAAAGCAGAGTACCGAGCAATGGTAAATGCAAGTCAGTAATCCTTGTGGCTTCGACATATCCTTTCAGAGTTTGGATTCCAGAAACAACATCCGACCAGCCTTTGATGTGACAATCAGAGTGCCATCAAGTTCACCAAAGACCCAATTGAACATCAACGCAGCAAGAACATCGAGATACACATGCACTTCATCAAAAAGATCGTTCATGATCAAGTTATTGAAGTGCTCTTTTCCCATACAAAATCTAGTTGCAGACATTTTCACAAAATCTCTTACAGAAGCGAAGTTTTCGAAACTTCGGTCTATGTTAGGAGTTTAGGAAGTTGTCATTAAGGGGAGATAGGCTCTAATGCCTCCTTCCTTCTCCTATTGTATCACTATTGTAAATCATTCAGTCCTATCCCAAGTTGTTCTTAAGGGGGGATGTTGGGATATTTAGACACTTAGGAGTTAGTTAATATCTACTTGGTCTAATGTGTCATTAGATAAAAGTGTGTGTCTTACTGTGTTTCTTTAGTATGCATTTGTAGTTAGGAAATCCAACGACCATATTCTCCTCGATCTTAATGACCATTGATCCATGGATTAACACCCAATTGGTCCATGATATCTATTTAAAGAGCATGTAGGGTCATTTGTGAATGATCGATTGTGAGAATATATATTTTAAAATCTCTCTATAATATTTTTATTTTGCATTAATAAGTTGCTCCAAGTGTCCGCATTGGTTGGGGTTGTGGATGTTTCCCCTTTGGGGTTTTACCATTTTACGTCAAAACATCGGTGTGTTGATATTTGATCTGGTTGTGTGAGTGGTTACTGAAGGTGTCCATCCTCTGTTGGAATACTCGTGTTGTTAAATAGAATGACCATGCTTAAACCCCAGTTTTGATGCTAAATCTTTAATCATTTCATTCTAAAAGTGACTTCCATGATCAATGAAAATCTCTCTTGGGATTCCAAACTGGGCTATAATCTAGTTGAATACAAAGAATATTTCAGTATTACCATTGGATTTAACGGTAGGCATGGCCTCTTCCCATTTAATAAAATAATCCACGACCACGATAATATGTTAGTACCCCCCAGCCGAGGCTAGGTTACAGTCCATAAAATGTACCCCCCACTTGGTGAAGGGACCGATGGTGATGAATGATTAAAGAGGGGTTGGGTGCGAGTGCATTTTCTGAGCAAACACCTGGAAAGGGTGACCCTTCTTTACTGCTTCAACATAATCTTTTAAAATTGACGGCCAAAAATAACTGGCTTGCAAAATATTTTGGGTTGTCGTAAGAATGGATAAATGACCACCACATGCCCCACTATGATAGTCATNAAACTGGGCTATAATCTAGTTGAATACAAAGAATATTTCAGTATTACCATTGGATTTAACGGTAGGCATGGCCTCTTCCCATTTAATAAAATAATCCACGACCACGATAATATGTTAGTACCCCCCAGCCGAGGCTAGGTTACAGTCCATAAAATGTACCCCCCACTTGGTGAAGGGACCGATGGTGATGAATGATTAAAGAGGGGTTGGGTGCGAGTGCATTTTCTGAGCAAACACCTGGAAAGGGTGACCCTTCTTTACTGCTTCAACATAATCTTTTAAAATTGACGTCCAAAAATAACTGGCTTGCAAAATATTTTGGGTTGTCGTAAGAATGGATAAATGACCACCACATGCCCCACTATGATAGTCATTGAGAATAGCCTCAACTTACTCGTGATTCAAGCAATGACATAAAATATTATCTACCCCTCGATGATACAAAGTGTCGTCGATAATAAGGTACTTTTTAGCCTGATGACGTATACATCGTAGATCGTCTCTCGACAGATGCTGGGGCAACTTCAAGGTTTGAATATATATCAAAATTTCTCCATACTAGGGGTCTGAGGATGAGATAAGGAAAATATGTTCATCCATGAATGAATCGTCATGAAAAATGTCCTCATCTAGTCGAGGGAAGTCTGATATCAACTCGACAAAAACTAGCGATTTCTTAGACTTTGTTGAAGTGAAATTTTGATCAAATTCTTACAAAATAAGGATCCACTTATTGCATTTCCCCCCTATGATATGCCTGGAGAGGACGTATTGAAATGGATTGATATCTGTAACCATAATATTTTTGCAAAGTAAAATATAATGTCATAATCTTTGAACCACATGTACGACGGCCAAGGCCAGTTTCTCTACGTGAGATTATTTAAGTTCAAAACTAAATATGTTTAGAATGAGATAGTAGACAATTTTCTCATGGTTCTCATTGTCCTTATGAACTAGAACCATACCAACCATCCCTTCAGACACAACGATATAAATAAATAGTCTCTACTGTAGTCTAGAGGCTTCAACAAAGGCACTGATACCAAATATTTATTAAGATCATCAAAGGATTTTTGGGCTCTCTCATTCCATATAAACAAAGTGTCCTTCTTCAAAAGATGCATGAAACCTTTAGTTAAATTGGCATAGTTCACTATGAATCAAAACAAGAAATTAGAATTCCCCTGTAAACCTTGAAGTTGTCTAATGTTGCGCAGGGGAGGCAATCAAAGTATTTCCTCAACCTTTATAGGATCTACCATGATCCCATGCTCAGACACTAAGAATCCTAAAATATGACCAAACCTAACAAAAAAGATACATTTGTGAGGGTTCAATTGAATGTGATAGTAATGACATCTCTCAAATACTAATTGAAGGTGAGTGAAATGATCTACTCTCTTGCAAGAGTGAGTAGTGAAATCATCTAGGTAAGCTTTGACAATATGATTAAGATCGTGAAAAATAAAAGGTCATGGCACGTTGGAAGGTCGCTTCGGCACTTTTAAGACCAAAAGGAATTTTCTGGTATGCAAAATTACCCCAAGGAAAAATAAACGTCATCTTATGTTGATCCTCGGGTTTGATCTGAAATTGATTATACCTTGAAAATTCATCCATAAAAGAAAAAAACTCCGCTTCTTGCACTCTCATCAAGAAACTGGTCAATGAAAGGAGTAGGGAAGTTATCTTCAGGACAAGCCTTATTTAGGTCTCTAAAATCCATACATATGTGGATGGTTCCTTGCCTTTTATTTACAGGAACGAGATTGGACACCCATTCAGTCAAGGGAGCTAGGTAGATGAAACCAACATTAAGYAGCTTCTCTACCTTTGCCTTAATAGTGGGGRAATTCCTAGGATTARCAACTCTAAGATGTTTCCGAACAATTTTAGCATCTAGATAGGTTTTAATTTCATGTTTGACAATGTTGGGGTCGATCCCTGACATCTCTCCATATGATCAAGAAAATACATCTGGGAATTATTTGAAGAGATTGGTGTAGATATGAATTTCTTCAAGAGAACAATCTGCACCAATATATACATTCTCAATTTTACCAGGGATATGAACGATGTCGATCATGACAATAGGATAAATATTCTGCATGTTTCCCTCGGCATAAATACCATGTGTATATAATGGAACCATGGTGTGACCGACTATCTCACTAGAGGTAGATCTAAATTCATCATGTTCGATCTNAAATATAATGTCATAATCTTTGAACCACATGTACGACGGCCAAGGCCAGTTTCTCTACGTGAGATTATTTAAGTTCAAAACTAAATATGTTTAGAATGAGATAGTAGACAATGTGATCATGGTTCTCATTGTCCTTATTAACTAGAACCATACTAACCATCCCTTCATACACAACGATATAAATAAATAGTCTCTACTGTAGTCTAGAGGCTTCAACAAAGGCATTGATACCAAAGATTTATTAAGATCATCAAAGGATTTTTGGGCTCGCTCATTCCATATAAACAAAGTGTCCTTCTTCAAAAGATGCATGAAACCTTTAGTTAAATTGGCATAGTTCACTATGAATCAAAACAGGAAATTAGAATTCCCCTGTAAACCTTGAAGTTGTCTAATGTTGCGCAGGGGAGGCAATCAAAGTATTTCCTCAACCTTTATAGGATCTACCATGATCCCATGCTCAGACACTAAGAATCCTAAAATATGACCAAACCTAACAAAAAAGATGCATTTGTGAGGGTTCAATTGAATGCGATAGTAATGACATCTCTCAAATACTAATTGAAGGTGAGTGAAATGATCTACTCTCTTGCAAGAGTGAGCAGTGAAATCATCTAGGTAAGCTTCGACAATATGATTAAGATCGTGAAAATAAAAGGTCATGGCACGTTGGAAGGTCGCTTCGGCACTTTTAAGACCAAAAGGAATTTTCTGGTATGAAAAATTACCCCAAGGAAAAATAAACGCCATCTTATGTTGATCCTCGGGTTTGATCTGAAATTGATTATACCTTGAAAATTCATCCATAAAAGAAAAAAACTCCGCTTCTTGCACTCTCGTCAAGAAACTGGTCAATGAAAGGAGTAGGGAAGTTATCTTCAGGACAAGCCTTATTTAGGTCTCTAAAATCCATACATATGTGGATGGTTCCTTGCCTTTTATTTACAGGAACGAGATTGGACACCCATTCAGTCAAGGGAGCTAGGTAGATGAAACCAACATTAAGTAGCTTCTCTACCTTTGCCTTAATAGTGGGGGAATTCCTAGGATTAGCAACTCTAAGATGTTTCCGAACAATTTTAGCATCTAGATAGGTTTTAATTTCATGTTTGACAATGTTGGGGTCGATCCCTGACATCTCTCCATATGATCAAGAAAATACATCTGGGAATTATTTGAAGAGATTGGTGTAGATATGAATTTCCTCAAGAGAACAATTTGCACCAATATATACATTCTCAATTTTACCAGGGATATGAACGATGTCGATCATGACGATAGGATAAATATTCTGCATGTTTCCCTCGGCATAAATACCATGTGTATATAATGGAACCATGGTGTGACCGACTATCTCACTAGAGGTAGATCTAAATTCATCATGTTCGATCTNTAAGATCATCAAAGGATTTCTGGGCTCGCTCATTCCATATAAACAAAGTGTCCTTCTTCAAAAGATGCATGAAACCTTTAGTTAAATTGGCATAGTTCACTATGAATCAACACAGGAAATTAGAATTCCCCTGTAAACCTTGAAGTTGTCTAATGTTGCGCAGGGGAGGAAATCAAAGTATTTCCTCAACCTTTATAGGATCTACCATGATCCCATGCTCAGACACTAAGAATCCTAAAATATGACCAAACCTAACAAAAAAGATTCATTTGTGAGGGTTCAATTGAATGCGATAGTAATGACATCTCTCAAATACTAATTGAAGGTGAGTGAAATGATCTACTCTCTTGCAAGAGTGAGTAGTGAAATCATCTAGGTAAGCTTCGACAATATGATTAAGATCGTGAAAATAAAAGGTCATGGCACGTTGGAAGGTCGCTTCGGCACTTTTAAGACCAAAAGTAATTTTCTGGTATGCAAAATTACCCCAAGGAAAAATAAACGCCATCTTATGTTGATCCTCGGGTTTGATCTAAAATTGATTATACCTTGAAAATTCATCCATAAAAGGAAACAACTCCACTTCTTTCACACTCGTCAAGAAACTGGTCAATGAAAGGAGTAGGGAAGTTATCTTCAGGACAAGCCTTATTTAGGTCTCTAAAATCCATACATATGTGGATGGTTCCTTTCCTTTTATTTACAAGAACGAGATTGGACACCCATTCAGTCAAGGGAGCTAGGTAGATGAAACCAACATTAAGTAGCTTCTCTACCTTTTCCTTAATAGTGGGGGAATTCCTAGGATTAACAACTCTAAGATGTTTCCGAACAATTTTAGCATCTAGATAGGTTTTAATTTCATGTTTGACAATGTTGGGGTCGATCCCTGACATCTCTCCATATGATCAAGAAAATACATATGGGAATTATTTGAAGAGATTGGTGTAGATATGAATTTCTTCAAGAGAACAATCTGCACCAATATATACATTCTCAAATTTACCAGGGATATGAACGATGTCGATCATGACGATAGGATAAATATTCTGCATGTTTCCCTTGGCATAAATACCATGTGTATATAATGGAACCATGGTGTGACCGACTATCTCACTAGAGGTAGATCTAAATTCATCATGTTCGATCTTAACAAGATCTAGGAAAAATAGGATTGATNTAAGATCATCAAAGGATTTCTGGGCTCGCTCATTCCATATAAACAAAGTGTCCTTCTTCAAAAGATGCATGAAACCTTTAGTTAAATTGGCATAGTTCACTATGAATCAACACAGAAAATTAGAATTCCCCTGTAAACCTTGAAGTTGTCTAATGTTGCACAGGGGAGGAAATCAAAGTATTTCCTCAACCTTTATAGGATCTACCATGATCCCATGCTCAGACACTAAGAATCCTAAAATATGACCAAACCTAACAAAAAAGATGCATTTGTGAGGGTTCAATTGAATGCGATAGTAATGACATATCTCAAATACTAATTGAAGGTGAGTGAAATGATCTACTCTCTTGCAAGAGTGAGTAGTGAAATCATCTAGGTAAGCTTCGACAATATGATTAAGATCGTGAAAATAAAAGGTCATGGCACGTTGGAAGGTCGCTTCGGCACTTTTAAGACCAAAAGAAATTTTCTGGTATGCAAAATTACCCCAAGGAAAAATAAACGCCATCTTATGTTGATCCTCGGGTTTGATCTAAAATTGATTATACCTTGAAAATTCATCCATAAAAGGAAAAAACTCCACTTCTTGCACACTCGTCAAGAAACTGGTCAATTAAAGGAGTAGGGAAGTTATCTTCAGGACAAGCCTTATTTAGGTCTCTAAAATCCATACATATGTGGATGGTTCCTTGCCTTTTATTTACAAGAACGAGATTGGACACCCATTCAGTCAAGGGAGCTAGGTAGATGAAACCAACATTAAGTAGCTTCTCTACCTTTGCCTTAATAGTGGGGGAATTCCTAGGATTAACAACTCTAAGATGTTTCCGAACAATTTTAGCATCTAGATAGGTTTTAATTTCATGTTTGACAATGTTGGGGTCGATCCCTGACATCTCTCCATATGATCAAGAAAATACATCTGGGAATTATTTGAAGAGATTGGTGTAGATATGAATTTCTTCAAGAGAACAATCTGCACCAATATATACATTCTCAAATTTACCAGGGATATGAACGATGTTGATCATGACGATAGGATAAATATTCTGCATGTTTCCCTTGGCATAAATACCATGTGTATATAATGGAACCATGGTGTGACCGAATATCTCACTAGAGGTAGATCTAAATTCATCATGTTCGATCTTAACAAGATCTAGGAAAAATAGGATTGATGATGCATATCGTCCCAAGGCTTATCAGGACCAGACATGGCCTCTAATATGGCTTCATCCAAAGGTAAAGTATCGTCGAGGAAATCATGTGAATAAGATGATTGAGTGGCCCATATGGGATCTAAAATATGATCCACCTCGTCTGTCTGCGAGGAGGAAGGATCTAGGTCAGTAGTAGCRCCAAGAATAGYCTGATACACAACCTTTGCTRCTGACAGTGKCATTTCCATCCCAATGTGYGACTAACMTTCACATAACATAGTYGGGGAAGGTAGGGTCCAAGGKTTGTTGAAATACAAAGTACRRAAAGGAATGAACMTCATCRAYGATGAAGACTCACTGGAAATGGCATGAATATGGTGAATTGGTGCCATGAAATCAAAGCTACCCATCAAAGAGGAATACATTACGACACCTACATCCTTTGTTGCATGCTGATAATTATCAATAACAGGCGCCGAAGTTCCAACCGATGCACTAGAACTAACATGCGCAAAGGACAATTGATCAATCGTCACTATTTTCCCTTCATGAGGAAAACATAAAGTGTGGAAAATGGACGACACGACGACTGTCATCGAATAAGTCCAATTACTCCCTAGTAGTAAATTGTAGTCRAKAGGTGCATCAACCACCTCGACATCAACCTCCACATTATTCCCACCTAACTAGGACTGAAAAAGAGGGGAGGATTCCATGGGRTCAAAATGAATGCCCATCAAATGCAGTCAACATAGTCATAGATTGAGATARGGTTAGAAACCCAATGGATTTTCAATAGGTTAGGGACATCATGCACGTCACAACACCTTCATTAATTACGGTACGTTTGATGGTAATTTTTGTGTACCCCACATGGATTTGAAAGGCCACGTTGTAAGGAAAGAGAGGCTTAACATCCGTGACGTCAAACTTGATAAACTTCAAGCCACACAGGTCCATATCTCTTAACACAGATAATAAGGTGTTCCTTTGTGAAGGACACGTCTAGAGCACCTCCAAAGTTGACATCGTAAAAGGGGTTTGTCCCAGATCTTCGACAATCAAATAGTTCTAGGCAGATATGGAATTAGGATTGTGGGCGAAGTTCTTTAGTAATCCTTTCAGAATATGAGGCATAGGTTCCATCTTTTCTATATGCAAGGGTGTTTCCAGAGAAGGAGGAGACTCTGGACATATAACAGTTTGTGAAGAACTGTAATCATGAGATCGAGTGGCTACATCAATCTGAGACTTGACCATATTGACGCATAGATGGCCACCTTCATGTGTCGAGGGGTTTTGACTCCCACTTGATCTATTTACGGTGTTGGAGGACCCCAAGGCCATATGTTGATTATGTGGAAACAGTTTTGTCAGCACACCGAACGACTGCGATAAGATCCTCAAGGCTTCCTCGATTTTGGGGCATAGGTGGTAAAGTGATCATATTTTCAAAGTTTACAAGGTAAATTCCCCTTCCTCTTTTATTTCTTTCCCTCACCAACATTATTATTAGATCTATCATTGTTAGTCTCATCCTTGGAATTATTATTATCTTTCCCATACTTATGATTATTACCTCATCCTTTCTTCTTAGTCCCTCTTGGTTGTTGGTTACCATTTGGGTTAGATGACGACTATACAAAATGCACATCTGTCGACTGGGTGGTGGTGGAGGACNAAATGGCATGAATATGGTGAATTGGTGCCATGAAATCAAAGCTACCCATCAAAGAGGAATACATTACGACACCTACATCCTTTGTTGCATGCTGATAATTATCAATAACAGGCACTGAAGTTCCAACCGATGCACTAGGACTAACATGCGCAAAGGACAATTGATCAATCGTCACTATTTTCCCTTCATGAGGAAAACATAAAGTGTGGAAAATGGACGACACGAAGACTATCATCGAATAAGTCCAATTACTCCCTAGTAGTAAATTGTAGTCGATAGGTGCATCAACCACCTCGACATCAACCTCCACATTATTCCCACCTAACTAGGACTGAAAAAGAGGGGAGGATTCCATGGGGTCAAAATGAATGCCCATCAAATGCAGTCAACATAGTCATAGATTGAGATARGGTTAGAAACCCAATGGATTTTCAATAGGTTAGGGACATCATGCACGTCACAACACCTTCATTAATTACGGTACGTTTGATGGTAATTTTTGTGTACCCCACATGGATTTGAAAGGCCACATTGTAAGGAAAGAGAGGCTTAACATCCGTGACGTCAAACTTGATAAACTTCAAGCCACATAGGTCCATAGCTCTTAACACAGATAATAAGGTGTTCCTTTGTGAAGGACACGTCTAGAGAACCTCAAAAGTTGACATCGTGCAAGGGGTTTGTCCCAGATCTTCGACAATCAAATAGTTCTAGGCAAATATGGAATTAGGATTGTGGGCGAAGTTCTTTAGTAATCCTTTCAGAATATGAGGCATAGGTTCCATCTTTTCTATATGCAAGGGTGTTTCCAGAGAAGGAGGAGACTCTGGAAATATAACAGTTTGTGAAGAACTGTAATCATGAGATCGAGTGGCTACATCAATCTGAGACTTGACCATATTGACGCATAGATGGCCACCTTCATGTGTCGAGGGGTTTTGACTCCCACTTGATCTATTTACGGTGTTGGAGGACCCCAAGGCCATATGTTGATTATGTGGAAACAGTTTTGTCAGCACACCGAACGACTGCGATAAGATCCTCAAGGCTTCCTCGATTTTGGGGCATAGGTGGTAAAGTGATCATATTTTCAAAGTTTACAAGGTAAATTCCCCTTCCTCTTTTATTTCTTTCCCTCACCAACATTATTATTAGATCTATCATTGTTAGTCTCATCCTTGGAATTATTATTATCTTTCCCATCCTTATGATTATTACCTCATCCTTTCTTCTTAGTCCCTCTTGGTTGTTGGTTACCATTTGGGTTAGATGACGACTATACAAAATGCACATCTGTCGACTGGGTGGTGGTGGAGGACAAAGCAAAAGCTTGTTCTGCTACAGGATGAATTAGAGACAAATATTTCAACTGGTTCGTCACCAAGTTTGTAGTATTAGCATTTGTAGATCCTATGATGACATTGGATGAGGCACAATATTTTGTCTAGGGTCATAGTTTGACTGCGGTGCATCGAGAATAATTTCATAAAGCATCCCAGATTGAGCATATATGAGGTCCAATTGTTGGGATTTGAAAATGGATTCTTCCTTAGATGTTACTCTAGATGTAGAGACATCCTTCGAAATATAATGAAATAAGGACTTAAGGAACCATTCCAATAGAAACTCTAGAGGAATGTAGGCTTTAATCAACCTCTTTTGTCTATGCCACTCTTGGATATGGTTTGAGATATGCATGGTTTTATCTTGGTGGAAGGACAACAAAATTTGTATGTTGGCATCGTAACGAATCGAAAACTGAAAGTGGTTGAGAAAAACCAATACCATATGATTGAAAGTTCCCTATGTCCCCCCAGGTAGCTCAATGTACCATTTCACGATGACCCCTGTGAGGGTGCATTGAAATAGCCTCAAATGAATATAATCATCATTTAGGGAGTTATATGAGCACCATATATGAAAATTAGTGACATGATCACTAGTATCCTCACCATTATTGCCTTCGAATTTTAGAATTTATGAAGGAATATTGGTGGGGATGGGGGGCCATGACGGATCATGACACATAGGGTCATTCATTAATTTTGAAAAATATGGCAAATTAAGCATGGAAAAAAAGGGGAGTCAGGGTTGCGACATTTGAGTCCATGCTCTTGGGAAAGATTGGGCTTTAGGGATTGCAAACCATCCAGGGTTCTAGTATATACCATGGCCCTGTCTGGTAGGATAATATCCTCCTTTAAACTGATTCATGAAAGGTTGTATGGGAANATAGATGGCCACCTTCATGTGTCGAGGGGTTTTGACTCCCACTTGATCTATTTACGGTGTTGGAGGACCCCAAGGCCATATGTTGATTATGTGGAAACAGTTTTGTCAGCACACCAAGCGACTACGATAAGATCCTCGAGGCTTCCTCGATTTTGGGGCATAGGTGGTAAAGTGATCATCTTTTCAAAGTTTACAAGGTAAATTCCCCTTCCTCTTTTATTTCTTTCCCTCACCAACATTATTATTCAATCTATCATTGTTAGTCTCATCCTTGGAATTATTATTATCTTTCCCATCCTTATGATTATTACCTCATCCTTTCTTCTTAGTCCCTCTTGGTTGTTGGTTACCATTTGGGTTAGATGACGACTATACAAAATGCACATCTGTCGACTGGGTGGTGGTGGAGGACAAAGCAAAAGCTTGTTCTGCTACAGGATGGATTAGAGACAAATATTTCAACTGGTTCGTCACCAAGTTTGTAGTATTAGCATTTGTAGATCCTATGATGAAATTGGATGAGGCACAATATTTTGTCTAGGGTCGTAGTTTGACTGCGGTGCATCGAGAATAATTTCATAAAGCATCCCAGATTGAGAATATATGAGGTCCAATTGTTGGGATTTGAAAATAGATTCTTCCTTAGATGTTACTCTAGATGTAGAGACATCCTTCAAAATATAAGGAAATAAGGACTTAAGGAACCATTCCAATAGAAACTCTAGAGGAATGTAGGCTTTAATCAACCTCTTTTTTCTATGCCACTCTTGGATATGGTTTGAGATATGCATGGATTTATCTTGGTGGAAGGACAACAAAATTTGTATGTTGGCATCGTAACGAATCGAAAACTGAAAGTGGTTGAGAAAAACTAATACCATATGATTGAAAGTTCCCTATGTCCCCCCAGGTAGCTCAATGTACCATTTCACGATGACCCCTGTGAGGGTGCATTGAAATAGCCTCAAATGAATATAATCATCATTTAGGGAGTTATATGAGCACCATATATGAAAATTAGTGACATGATCACTAGTATCCTCACCATTATTGCCTTCGAATTTTRGAATTTMTGAAGGAATATTGGTGGGGATGGGGGGCCATGACRGATCATGACACAYAGGGTCATTCATTAATTTTGAAAAATATGGMAAATTAAGCATGGAAAAAAAGGGGAKTCAGGGTTGCGACATTTGAKTCCATGCTCTYGGGAAAGATTGGGCTTTAGGGATTGCAAACCATCCAGGGTTCTAGTATATACCATGGCCCTKTCTGGTAGGATAATATCCTCCTTTAAACTGATTCATGAAAGGTTGTATGGGAACCATACCCACAGAAGTGACATGATGGTGGTTATATACGTTTTCCCCAACCAAAGGAACTTTGTGCTGGGGATTTCCCATACTGTGAAACTGACTCCCTCCGAATGGAACACTAGAGGATAGAGGGGGATAATAAATTCATTCGTTGGAATTGGCATGGAGGAAGAAGGGATGAATGATGAAATATAGGAAGTGAATTTTCTACTCAGTTGAGCACTCCATCCCAGAGCATTGAAGTTAGGATTAGGCCCGGAGGAAAGAGGATTCCAACCTCCAACAATAGGATTCTCTTGGGGAATATGACCTCCACTGAATGAGAAAGAAACATAAGGAGGTATCATGCCCCCAGAACCAAAACTAGGATTCACATTAGCCATTTAAACGAAGGATGATATTTTTGAAGTCATGTTAGGCATACCAAAAGAAAATGGATTAGAGGCCGAAGGTATTGAATGAGAATCATGACTCGGCATACCAAAAAAAGTTCCAAAAGGGTTCATTCCAATGGATCGAGTAGAACTCATAGGTTGGGTAGCACTAGAGGAGGGGATCTCTAACACCCACACTATCGAGGATGAAGGAATCGAAGGGATCCCACTAATCATAGAAGAGAATGGATTCAAAGGACTCCCTGATACATTTAGGTCTGAAAGTACTCATAATTGGATGATCAAAGTATGGGAGGTGGAGATATAAGTACCANGATAATATCCTCCTTTAAACTGATTCATGAAAGGTTGTATGGGAACCATACCCACAGAAGTGACATGATGGTGGTTATATACGTTTTCCCCAACCAAAGGAACTTTGTGCTGGGGGTTTCCCATACTGTGAAACTGACTCCCTCTGAATGGAACACTAGAGGATAGAGGGGGATAATAAATTCATTCGTTGGAATTGGCATGGAGGAAGAAGGGATGAATGATGAAATATAGGAAGTGAATTTTCTACTTAGTTGAGCACTCCATCCCAGAGCATTGAATTTAGGATTAGGCCTGGAGGAAAGAGGATTCCAACCTCCAACAATAGGATTCTCTTGGGGAATATGACCTCCACTGAATGAGAAAGAAACATAAGGAGGTATCATGCCCCCAGACCCAAAACTAGGATTCACATTAGCCGTTTAAACGAAGGATGATATTTTTGAAGTCATGTTAGGCATACCAAAAGAAAATGGATTAGAGGCCGAAGGTATTGAATGAGAATCATGACTCGACATACCAAAAAAAGGTCCAAAAGGGTTCATTCCAATGGATCGAGTAGAACTCATAGGTTGGGTAGCACTAGAGGAGGGGATCTCTGACACCCACACTATCGAGGATGAAGGAGTTGAAGGGATCCCACTAATCATAGAAGAGAATGGATTCAAAGGACTCCCTGAGACATTTAGGTCTAAAAGTACTCATAATTGGATGATCAAAGTATGGGAGGTGGAGATATAAGTACCACGCTTATTAAATCTACGCCTTTTAGGAGGTGGCTTCGGTAAAGGATCAAGACACAGTGGTAACTTCAACCAAAGAAGAGACCGACAAGGAGGCTAGTCCTACTCCATGATGACTTGAAACTCAATATATATAAAAAATTCTAGGGCCAGCTAATAATCATAGAGCACACCAAAATAAAATAAAAAGGCCAATGCACACAAACAAGATATAGTGGCTGAAAGGGGCCTCTCTCACTAGAGTAGGTATGTCTCTCCCAAGAAGGGCTTGAGACTCCCTTCAAAAGATTGGAGGTATCATAATAATTTATAAGGGCCCTTGTGGGCTTAACATCGCAATCGGTTAGACCCCCCCCTGGAGAGGTAATCCTCCATAAAGGTTGTGTGTTGTCTGACCCTTATCTAACTCAGGGTACCTGCAGAATAACCCCTACAAGCAACCTATATGGCTACCTATCTTAAGAAATTAGAGTCACCACAATATAACCAATGTGCAAGAAAACAATTGCAAGTCCGATCCACCGTATGGGCAGGGTAACAAAGCCCAAAATCTCGAAAGCACTTCCTCTCACAGAGGTAAAGGTACTAGTGAGACCCCCAAATATGAATAAAACCACACAAATATCTCTGACTCTAGGAAGGTATTAGAGGGATATATATGCAACCAAATTCCCGCAACCTCATGCTTAACTCTAGTGTGAGTGGAGCCTCCTGACCTCACTTATTACACAATGGGTTTCACCACTCCCTAGTAAGACACATATGTTTAGTTTAATAGCCTTGAGAAGTTTACTCACAAAATTCTATTCCAAGGCCCAATGTCCTATACTATTTTGTGTACCCTAAAAAATAAAATCATTTCTAATCAATTTTAATTAATCAACATTAATTTTAATGGCTTCTACTTACTCAAGAGGTGCGGTCGTGAAACTGATGGTATTATGACTCAACATATAAAAAGAAGAAAATATGAAAACACTGCTAAGTACTAGTCTTGAATTTCAAAGATATGGCATGATTCTAAATGCAATCTTTCCAATGCAATCTCTACAACTTCAATGAAGTACAATCTTACTGAATGTGTCAAAATCAAAGCAAAGTAATCAAAAGTGCAAATGCCATAATGAAANAGAAGTTTACTCACAAAATTCTATTCCAAGGCCCAATGTCCTATACTATTTTGTGTACCCTAAAAAATAAAATCATTTCTAATCAATTTTAATTAATCAACGTTAATTTTAATGGATTCTACTTACTCAAGAGGTGCGGTTGTGAAACTGATGGTATTATGACTCAACATATAAAAAGAAGAAAATATGAAAACACTGCTAAGTACTAGTCTTGAATTTCAAAGATACGGTATGATTCTAAATGCAATCTTTCCAATGCAATCTCTACAACTTCAATGAAGTACAATCTTACTGAATGTGTCAAAATCAAAGCAAAGTAATCAAAAGTGCAAATGCCATAATGAAAATAAGCAAAAAAAAAATGTATTTTCAATATAAATAAAAAAAAAATTAAAGGTTTGAATAACAACTTCACAGGTAGACCCTACTGCAAGAAAAAATAGACAATCCAAGAAGGATAGAAAGAAGCAAACACTTAGATCAATGTGCAAGGAAAACTAATGAACAAGATGATACGAAAGAAATATGACCAAAAATTCAATAATAAAAAGGTTTCCTATCGCTTTGTAGGCACTTAACAGTCAAAATAGGGACCCAAGAAGACTCAACAACCAACAAAAATCACCCAACAAACACCAAACTCAACCAACAATACTCAAAAGATGATGTATGTGACTGTTTGAGAAACAATCATTTATATACACACTCTAAAGGAAGAAAACTCGTGTATATAGGCGTTTGTCAAGGGAAAAACCATGTATACCAAGCAAAACACTGCTAGGGCAAGGGTTAAGCCAAGAAACGAAAATGCAAGGTAAAAAATAGGTTGTCAAGCAACAGACGACAAGGAAAATCAGGAAAATAGAGAGCAAATCAAGGAGAAAAACACTCGAAACCCAAAAAAGGAGATCAAATCCCCAATATGGTTTCCAATTCTGTTACGAGGAAAATATATCTATGGCTAAGGATAAACCAAAAAAGACGAAATGAAACAAAAAAATCAACTCTAATTGTTGGCCCTTGACCAAGTTTTGAAGTTACTTGGTCATATTTGACAGTTTTTGGGACTTCGACAGCCTGTTGAAGATGGAGTGCCAGACGAAGCAGAGATCAAGGGATCTCGAGCCACTTTTGGGCCCCTTTTTGGGTTTTGGGAATATGTAATGGGAAAGGGATGTCGGCCCGTGGGTTTACCCACGTTTAGGCCCACTTTTGTAATGTATAAATAAACATGTAGGTAGAGTAAGTAGGGGGATGGATCGACATCTATGTGATGTTAGGTCGAAAAGCTAAGTGCTAATAGATTTTGTAAGTACTATGTGCATGACTGTAAGAGGTTGGGTGCAAGCCATTGTAAGAAGTTGTAGAAGGCTTTGTGCTATAGCACAAGGAAGAAGGATCTAGCGAGCTGCGCAGATCTTTTGTCCTATGCAAAGTAGGGTTTTGGTGGCTCTATGTTGTAATATATTGAAGACGCTAACAAAGAAGAAGAGTCGGTGGACGTAGCCTCGGGATGGGGGTGAACCACGTAAATCTGTGTGTTATGCTTTGTGCTTGGATTTGATGTGTTTATCTCTTGCTAAGTGCTCTGATATATTTAGATAGATATGTTTATGCTTTGTGCTTCTTAGATGTGTATGAATGTTAGAACTTATATGTATGAAGATGCTTAGTGTTGATCTAGGATCTAATCTTTTCTACTATTTCTAAGCACTGGAATAATTTAGATCCCAGTAAGTGTTGCGTTGCTCTGTGCTATCTATGAAGTATAATAAGGGTTGGATATTGATGAATGATCGATGCTAAGTGTTCCGTAAGAGATATAATCACATATCTGTATCCCAGCTAAGGTTGCAGACACCTGAGTCTTGCAACCGCCCCTACCTCTACCTCGAGTGAGACTTCATCTTCTTCGCAGGTGTTGCCGAAAGAGCTGATAGTTAGGGTTTTGTTGGTGCGTTGTTGTAGCGTTGAACCCTGGGTCTACCCTTGTGCCAACAAATGGTTTCATTGTCGGGACCTGAAACTGTGATTGTTGGGAACTGAGGAAGAAGAAGCTTTGTGCAAAGATTCATCCTGAAACTATGGAAGCTCTGTGCGTGGATCTATGCCCTGGTGTGCAGTAATCCACTTGATCTGAAAAGCTCTGTGCTAAAGAAAGGAAGGACAAATCTGAATAAAATAAGCAAGATATAAACACTTTGTGCTCTAAGAAAGGTAAAAGTGGAAGTTTCTGAAGAAAAGAGGTCAGATCTGCAGAAAAGAGGTAAGATATGTAAGCTCTATGCTCTGATAAAGGTAAGAATAGTTAAATTTTTTTATATCTGGAAGCTTTGTTCTCTATAAAAGTAAAATAAGTGAAAATCTTTGTTTCTAGAGTATGGATCTAGGTATGTTTGATAGATTATGTCCTAGCTTGAAAACTAGGGCTCTGATAGATGAAAGAAAGTTTGATATGAGTATATCTGATAAGAATAATGATAGATATGTTATACCTATGTATAGAAATAATGTTTGGACTAACCAATGGATGCAAGATCCTAGAAAGAATTTTTTGCAGGCTAGCTACCATGATCCTAGTGCGTAGTACAGAAAAGGTTGGGGATCATTTAAAAGAAAGAGAGGACTAACCCTCTGTTACAATTGCATATGGTCAGGACACCTTGCTAAAGAATGTCCTGGTGGAAGACCTAGTTGTCTATGTTGTCAAGTTATGGACCATGAGATATTGGATTGTCCTAGAATGATTTCTAAACTTGAAAAAATGAATCTGAATCAAGAATCATAGAAGGTATTGATACAAATGAAACCCCAAAAGAATCAGAGAAGGTATTGATACAAATGAAAGAAACCTTGAATGACCACNTAAATAAACATGTAGGTAGAGTAAGTAGGGGGATGGATCGACATCTATGTGATGTTAGGTCGAAAAGCTAAGTGCTAATAGATTTTGTAAGTACTATGTGCATGACTGTAAGAGGCTGGGTGCAAGCCATTGTAAGAAGTTGTAGAAGGATTTGTGCTATAGCACAAGGAAGAAGGATCTAGCGAGCTGCGCAGATCTTTTGTCCTATGCAAAGTAGGGTTTTGGTGGCTCTATGTTGTAATATATTGAAGATGCTAATAAAGAAGAAGAGTTGGTGGACGTAGCCCTGGGATGGGGGTGAACCACATAAATCTGTGTGTTATGCTTTGTGCTTGGATTTGATGTGTTTATCTCTTGCTAAGTGCTCTGATATATTTAGATAGATATGTTTATGCTTTGTGCTTCTTAGATGTRTATGAATGTTAGAACTTATATGTATGAAGATGCTTAGTGTTGATCTAGGATCTAATCTTTTCTACTATTGCTAAGCACTGAAATACTTTAGATCCCAGTAAGTGTTGCATTGCTCTGTGCTATCTATGAAGTATAATAAGGGTTGGATATTGATGAATGATCGATGCTAAGTGTTCCGTAAGAGATATAATCATAGATCTGTGTCCCAGCTAAGGTTGCAGACACCTGAGTCTTGCAACCGCCCCTACCTCTACCTCGAGTGAGACTTCATCTGCTTTGCAGGTGTTGCCAAAAGAGCTGATAGTTAGGGTTTTGTTGGTGCGTTGTTGTAGCGTTGAACTCTGGGTCTACCCTTCTGCCAACAAATGGTTTCATTGCCGGGACCTGAAACTGTGATTGCTGGGAATTGAGGAAGAAGAAGCTTTGTGCAAAGATTCATCCTGAAACTATGGAAGCTCTGTGTGTGGATCTATGCCCTGGTGTGCAGTAATCCACTTGATCTGAAAAGCTCTGTGCTAAATAAAGGAAGGACAAATCTGAAGAAAATAAGCAAGATATAAACACTTTGTGCTCTAAGAAAGGTAAAAGTGGAAGTTTCTGAAGAAAAGAGGTTAGATCTGCAGAAAAGAGGTAAGATATGTAAGCTCTATGCTCTGATAAAGGTAAGAATAGTTAAAAGTTTTTATATATGGAAGCTTTGTTCTCTATAAAAGTAAAATAAGTGAAAAAAATTGTTTCTAGAGTATGGATCTAGGTATGTTTGATAGATTATGTCCTAGCTTGAAAACTAGGGCTCTGATAGATGAAAGAAAGTTTGATATGAGTATATCTGATAAGAATAATGATAGATATGTTATACCTATGTATAGAAATAATGTTTGGACTAACCAATGGATGCAAGATCCTAGAAAGAATTTTTTGCAGGCTAGCTACCATGATCCTAGTGCGTAGTACAGAAAAGGTTGGGGATCATTTAAAAGAAAGAGAGGACTAACCCTCTGTTACAATTGCATANATAGATATGTTTATGCTTTGTGCTTCTTAGATGTGTATGAATGTTAGAACTTATATGTATGAAGATGCTTAGTGTTGATCTAGGATCTAATCTTTTCTACTATTGCTAAGCACTGGAATACTTTAGATCCCAGTAAGTGTTGCGTTTCTCTGTGCTATCTATGAAGTATAATAAGGGTTGGATATTGATGAATGGTCGATGCTAAGTGTTCCGTAAGAGATATAATCACATATCTGTGTCCCAGCTAAGGTTGCAGACACCTGAGTCTTGCAACCGCCCCTACCTCTACCTCGAGTGAGACTTCATCTGCTTCGCAGGTGTTGCCGAAAGAGCTGATAGTTAGGGTTTTGTTGGTGCGTTGTTGTAGCGTTGAACCCTGGGTCTACCCTTGTGCCAACAAATGGTTTCATTGCCGGGACCTGAAACTGTGATTGTTGGGAACTGAGGAAGAAGAAGCTTTGTGCAAAGATTCATCCTGAAACTATGGAAGCTTTGTGCGTGGATCTATGCCCTGGTGTGCAGTAATCCACTTGATCTGAAAAGCTCTGTGCTAAAGAAAGGAAGGACAAATCTGAAGAAAATAAGCAAGATATAAACACTTTGTGCTCTAAGAAAGGTAAAAGTGGAAGTTTCTGAAGAAAAGAGGTCAGATCTGCAGAAAAGAGGTAATATATGTAAGCTCTATGCTCTGATAAAGGTAAGAATAGTTAAAAGTTTTTATATCTGGAAGCTTTGTTCTCTATAAAAGTAAAATAAGTGAAAATTTTTGTTTCTAGAGTATGGATCTAGGTATGTTTGATAGATTATGTCCTAGCTTGAAAACTAGGGCTCTGATAGATGAAAGAAAGTTTGATATGAGTATATCTGATAAGAATAATGATAGATATGTTATACCTATGTATAGAAATAATGTTTGGACTAACCAATGGATGCAAGATCCTAGAAAGAATTTTTTGCAGGCTAGCTACCATGATCCTAGTGCGTAGTACAGAAAAGGTTGGGGATCATTTAAAAGAAAGAGAGGACTAACCCTCTGTTACAATTGCATATGGTCAGGACACCTTGCTAAAGAATGTCCTGGTGGAAGACCTAGTTGTCTATGTTGTCAAGTTATGGACCATGAGATATTGGATTGTCCTAGAATGATTTCTAAACTTGAAAAAATGAATCTGAATCAAGAATCATAGAAGGTATTGATACAAATGAAACCCCAAAAGAATCAGAGAAGGTATTGATACAAATGAAAGAAACCTTGAATGACCACCGACATGTCAGGCTGCCAGATATTTTTAAACAGAAAGAACACATTGAATATAGAATAGGGGACTTTGACATTGACTCTGTCCTTGATGAAGAGACACAAGTGAACATTATGCCAGAAATAACTTGGGAAACTATAGGGAATCCCATTATGATCCCTTCACTAGGAGGAATAGGACTATTCAGAGGAAAATTGATGATGTTATGTGGAAAGCTCGCTCAGATACCTATGACAGTCAATGGAACTTCGACAAAGGAATAATTTGAGATTATTAGATTCATTGAAGACAATACCTCGCTTACCATGTTACTGGGAAAACCTTAGATTGATAGAGATCAAGCCAGATGAAAGGAAGAAGAAGAAGTTTTGGAACAGAAGAATCAACGGTTAAAATACTTTATGACCAGAAAGATCACGCAGTTGCTTGAAGAACAGAAGAACATATCGAAGCTTTTTTACACCAGAAACCCTGATGTTGAAGACACAAGAATATTGGAGGACTCATAGAAGACTGAAGTACTTATCCTAGATAAAGAAGAAGTGTTACCCCTGAAAGGATCTCAGCAATGCGAAGTGATTATGTCCAAGGAAAATAAGAATCAGAATGGGAAGAGAATCACCAAGATGAAGCTCACTGGAAAGAAGGCTAGGAAGCTAAGTAAAAAGAGAGTTAAGATCGACAGGCTACATAATATTCCAAAGGGAACCTCGCAGAATGGGAAACTTACAGAAATTGAACTTTGCCAAGATATCAGACCAACGACATAGGCCACTTCATCGAGGCAAAGCAATATAGTCGTTGGGAGCTGATATAACCATTTGACTGCCACTCCGAACGGGTCAAAATGAATTAATGGTTCACCACTAGACCATTGGACTGTGCCTTAATGGGTTGAATGAAGTTAATGGAGGCTCGTAACCGTTACAAGCAGACCATTGTCGAGTTTCCTTCTTATCCCATCATTCCATGCACAAAGAATATTTTTTCCAATTGAGAATGTGAAGGCTGCAACTGTATAAAGTGACCATCGTGATCTTGTTATTCATTATAGTACAGTGTCTGAGCTCATTGTGATCCTGACTACTTATCCCGAGTGATTATGTCCGAAGATCTCACCATCAAAGAAGCAACTGCGACAGAAGTTATGATTTATTTAATGACTGAAAGAACCATGTCAGGAAGAGAACTGTCCACAGGTGTATAGGCATCATCGACGCGAGGAGTATAGGCCTCCCCATCGATTGCTCAAGCTGGCCCATCCTGGTCGACCAATGAAAAGAGAACTAAGCATTGAGATGATCTTGCAAATTCCAAGATTATTCTGAGCATTCTTCCCACTTACCTACCACCCCTGAACGGTGAGATCAATCAGGACAGTGTACCCCAAGAGTTTGAATACCCGTTAATCACTGTGTACCTCCTGAAAGGAGTGCACACACTTCACGCTGACCAGGATAAGCTCATTGCATTGAAGTCCAGTGACTTCAACCTAGGTGACAAAAAGTTTTATAGTATTTTTTCACCTTATAAATACTTGACGAAGACAAAGGGTAAAAAATNTGGAAAGAAGGCTAGGAAGCTAAGTAAAAAGAGAGTTAAGATTGACAGGCTACAGAATATTCCAAAGGGAACCTCGCAGAATGGGAAACTTACAGAAATTGAACTTTGCCGAGATATCAGACCAACGACATAGGCCACTTCATCGAGGCAAAGCAATATAGTCGTTGGGAGCTAATATAACCATTTGACTGCCACTCTGAACGGGTCAAAATGAATTAATGGTTCACCACTAGACCATTGGACTGTGCCTTAATGGGTTGAATGAAGTTAATGGAGGCTCGTAACCGTTACAAGCAGACCATTGTCAAGTTTCCTTCTTATCCCATCATTCCATGCACAAAGAATATTTTTTCCAATTGAGAATTTGAAGGCTGCAACTGTATAAAGTGACCATCGTGATCTTGTTATTCATTATAGTACAGTGTCTGAGCTCATTGTGATCCTGACTACTTATCCCAAGTGATTATGTCCGAAGATCTCACCATCAAAGAAGCAACTACGACAGAAGTTATGATTTATTTAATGACTGAAAGAACCATGTCAGGAAGAGAACTATCCACAGGCGTATAGGCATCATCGACGCGAGGAGTATAGGCCTGCCCATCGACTACTCGAGCTGGCCCATCCTGGTCGACCGATGAAAAGAGAACTAAGCATTGAGATGATCTTTCAAATTCCAAGATTATTCTGAGCATTCTTCCTACTTACCTACCACCCCTGAACGGTGAGATCAATCAGGACAGCGTACCCCAAGAGTTTGAATACCCGTTAATCACTGTGTACCTCCTGAAAGGAGTGTGCACACTTCATGCTAACCAGGATAAGCTCATTGCATTGAAGTCCAGTGACTTCAACCTAGGTGACAAAAAGTTTTATAGTATTTTTGCACCTTATAAATACTTGATGAAGACAAAGGGTAAAAAATTGAAGATTGTCCCTCAGCAATGGACTATGGACCTCGCATAGTCCACTTTGTTGAACGTCATGAACATCCTCCATTTCAGAAGGCACCAGGAATTCAATGCATGCATCAAGCTACTGTTGTCGAGCTATCATGGCTGCTACTTGTGGCTAAACTGCCACATCACGATCGATCCAACGTTGATCCATAGGATCACAGGGTTGAGCATGTAGGGCCACGACCCATAAGACTTTTACCCTGGAAAGACCACAGACTGAGCCTTAGCATAGAAGATTAAAGAAACTTATGGCGATGTCGAGAAGGGCACGCAAGGCTATAAATTAGCTTCTATTTAGAATGGCATTGCCTGTCAACTCATTGTAGGGAAGTTGGTATGGAAGAACAGACCAACCCAGGTAACTGGATTTGTGGTAGACCTCACAGGGAAGTGCACGGAGGGATTACACATGAACTGGGTGAAGTACTTAGTGAACCCATTGGAACTAGATTTACAGAAAGCACAATACCAAGGGTATGAGTTCCATTGTAGTTGGCTTCTCATATTAATCGCATTCATCGCATGGGAGATACCAGAAGGTGCGACCTTCCCAGATATAGAACCCTTTGAACCATTGGCTGCAAAGTTCAATACACTGTGGTACTCCAATGACATGACCAAG
>JZKD02S2140127.1:34898-44903 GCA_000966675.3 Picea glauca
CTATAGAAAAGAGTCGTACAAGGTGTGTGTAGGCTGGTCGTGGTCTTAGATTTTTCCAACCAAGGAGAAGGGTTGAAGAATTGTTGTTGTGAGGAGTGCGCAAAGTTGGAAGTGCTCAAATACCAGAGGTTATTGTGAATTCCGCAAGGAGTGCGTGCAAGAATACTTTTGAAGCCTTGAGTTTGTAACAACAAAGTCAAGCTCAGGAAGGATAGAGACTTTGAGGAACTTGAAGAAAGGATGAGGTTTGGGATCACCTCACAGAATTAATCTCAGAAGGAAATACACCAAGTTATTTGGTCAAGAATCTTGGGAAATTGAGCAGACGGTTGAAATTTTCAGAGGGAGAATCACTGAAGTTCCATGGGCCATTGGATCTAGTGAACCAGTGGGGAGATTAAGTCTGAGTGTCTTTCAACACTCGTAAGTTCAAGAGGGAGAGTAGTCGTTAGATCGGGATCAACGAGAGTCGTTCATCTAGCACTTTGAATTTCGACATTTCAGAATTCAGGGCATGGAGAAAGTCGTGACGATAAGGAAAGAATCGTGAAATAGTGATTCGTGATATCCAAAAGGATCTGGACCATTAGATAATAGGAGGATCTATATCGTCGATCCGCAACAAAGAAACTGTGATTTTGGACTTTGGGGAAACCAAGGAGTGTGGTATTGTGAACTCTCGAGTCGCAAAATACCGATGCACTCGAGAGGTGGATCTAGGACGTGACTGAGGTTATATGGTTGAGGCATAAGGGAGGAGTGAGAACCTTTATCCCTTTTCGGGGTTTCAAGGATTGAAGGAGTCAGGGGTAACTCACAATAGGGATTGCGAAGTCACAAAACCTGAAATACCTTTTCGGGAAAGGTTGTGGTCACATCAGTTGGTCACGTGGAAGGAGGTTCGTGTCTTGTGCTTGTTCGCACACGCGTAAATTCTAAGGACATGTGGTCATATTTTTTAAGGGTTCTAGTGGGAATCAAAGAGGCATTTAGAATCAAAGGGGAGATTAAGAACGATCCTTAGAATGAGAGGTCAAGTAGAACCTGTTGAGGTAGGGGTGCTACGTCGGGTGGTATCAGAGCTGGCAATCATTGTTTTCTGTAAGCAAGGGAGACAAATGGAAAGTTGTTATTAGATTTTGTGTGGAACAGATTGAAACAATGTCTCCAAGAAGATGTCAAGAGAGAGTGATGCCTGATCTAGCCGTGGAAAGGGAAATGAGAGAACTCCATGCTTGATTAGATGCAATGGTGACACCACAAAGAAAGACAACTGATGTTGGAGACGTCAGTGAATCTGAAAGTGAAAATGAGGCAGAAGCTGGAGAAGAAGTTGTAGTCGAAGATGTTGCAGAAGAACGTCTATTCAGGTTGTTGCAAGAATAGGTGCCAGAGAAAAAATGGATATCCTAATGTATGAAGGCAAATTAGACGTTGAGGAGCTTCTAGATTGGTTTAGAGCTCTAGATAAATACTTTGACTATGAGGATGTTGAGGATGATAAGAAAGTAAAACATGTTGTCACTAGACTTAAAGGGCACACAAAACTATGGTGGGATGAACTGCAGGCTGACTRGAATTGCAAAGGAAAGMAAATAATCAAAAGCTGGGATAGAATGGTCACAAAGATGAAAGYCAAATTCATACCTAGATATTACCAAATTAATATGTTTCGAAGAATGAAAAATTTGAGACAGAAAGGGATGACAGTGAAGGAATACACTGAAGAGTTTTACAGGATAAACATTAGAGYTGGTCATCATGAGAGTGATGATGAAAAGATCGCCAGATATATGAATGGTCTGAGATATGACATTCACGATGAGATGAGCATGGTAACCATCAGGAATGTAGAAGAGGCTTACCAGATTGCTCTTAAGGCTGAAGAGAAATTGGCCTGAAAGCAAGGTCAAAGGGGTAGGGGTAGAAGTCAGAGTAGAGGTAAAGAAATTNTCGCTAATATAGTGGTGGAAAATTTACCTTGTTCGTTGTCGCCCATCAAAAGTATAAGCCATCACATTGACCTTATACCAGGAGCAAGTTTACCAAACAAAGCAACGTATAGATTAACGTCGTAGGAGAATGAATAAGTTAAGAAGCAAGTCCAGGATTTGATGGACAAAGGATTGATTAGAGAAAGTTTGAGTCCATGTGTTGTGCCAACAATGTTGAGTCCAAAGAAGGATGGTGGATGGAGAATGTGTACCGATTCGAGGGCTATAAACAAAATAACCAACAGGTATAGATTTCCTTTACTCGGGATGGATGACTCGATGGATTGCTTGAGTGAACAAAGTTTTTTTCAAAAAATGATTTGAAAAGCAGATATCATCAAATTCGAATGAGGGAAGGTGATGAATGGAAGACATCATTCAATAAGAATGAAGGACTGTATGAATGGTTTGTCATGTCATTTGGTTTGACGAATGTGCCAAGTACTTTCATGAGATTGATGAATGAAGTCTTGAAATATTTCATTAGAAAATTTGTAATTGTGTATCTTCATGATATATTGATCTTCAGTGAGACTGAGGAAGAGAATTTGAGGCATTTAACTCTAGTGATGAGGAGGTTACAACAAGAGAAGTTGCTGATAAATTTGAAGAAGTTGTCTTTCATGAAGAAAGAGCTTGTTTATTTAGGTTTTGTGATCTCTTCGAATGAGTTGAAGATGGATCCAGAGAAAGTAAAAACAATCAGAGATTGGTCGTCACTGAGGAATATCTTTGAATTCAGAAGCTTCCATGGATTGGATAGTTTTTACAGGAAGTTCATTAGAAATTTTAGTGGGATTAGTGCATCAATGATGGACACAGTCAAGAAAAGACATAAATCTTTTCATTGGACAGAGGAAGTAGAGAAAATTTTCAAATTGTTGAAGGACAAGATAACTGGACAACCAGTTCTGGTTTTGCCGGACTTCAGTAAAACATTCCAAGTCAGATGTGACACAAGTGGATTTGCGATTGGAGCAGTCTTAAGTCAAGACAATAGACCGATTGCATACTTCAGTGAGAATTTGAACAAGACCAAGATGAAATATTCCACGTATGATAAATAATTTTANTGCATGCTATTATATTCATTTGAATGTTTCTTGTATGTTTTATTTTCTATCAATACAAGTTAATGACTGCCACCCTCAATAACATGTCTAATATTTCAATGTATTGCTTAAGTGCCAAAAATTTTCATGCCCTACATAATAGCACTTGATACATTTGTCATGTTTAAATCTCTTCTACATCTACCGTCTATAAACTTTATATATTTCTTCAATATGGGATAACTGTGCTCAATGGAAAGGCCCTGGTCTGAATATTTAGAATAGAGTTGTTGTATTTAGTTTGCACAGTTCATCCTAAGTCATTTATTAAACCTCACAATCACTAAAATATGGCATTGAAGTTTGCATGAGATTTTTGCTACTAAAGTGACGTTGAAACAATTAACAATCGGATATATTAGAGGCTTACCCCCTCTAGCCCAAGAGCCAACTTGAGGACTAAAGTTGGGAGGATATTTTCCTCCACAGGGTGCCTTGGCCCTATTTCTTAGCTAGGAACAACCCGAGGAACAACAATGCACAAGCATAGTATCTAGACAACATAAGCCATAAGAAAGGACATCCAAGAGGTTCGAAACATAAATATCACCAAGATGCTTCTAAGGAGGGGAACAAGAAGTGGAAAGGAAAATACAAGAAGATGAAAACCACTACACATTAGTGCAAGGATCGAAACAACCATTGCAATCATTTCAATATTGATGGTCACACCGAAGATAAGTATTGGAAGCTACATCCAGAACTGAATCCAAAGAATTGTAAGAAGGATGCCATGAAGAAGAACTTGTTAGGCATGGATTAAAGAAAATAGGTAGAGTGAAGCTCATATGTGGATGAGAAGATTCCATGCACTTCACTGTAGAATGAGGTGAATCTAAGTAGCCTTCATCACAAGGAAGAGAAGGATATGAGAAAACTCTTCCATATTAAGATCGAGGTAAAAAAGAACAAGGTAGATGCTCTATTTGATTCTACATTACAAGCCAACCTCATAGCGAATTATTTGGTTAGAAATCTTGGGTTGGATGTTCATGATCATCCGAGATCATATCGATTGGGATGGGTGACTAAGGATGTAGAGATCAAAGTCACTAAATAGTGTAAGATCAAGTTTTCTATAAGTGTAGATTTTAGTGATGAAGTGGAGTTAGATGCAATACCCCTTGACGTGTGTGGTGTAGTGTTTGGAAGCCCCTACATGTATATGAGTGATGTGATATTCATGTAGAGAGAAAACCAGTACCACCTGATCAAGGATGGGAAGTCTTACATCATCAATGCACACCAAGATAAATCGAAGATTTGTATAGTAAGTGCCAATCAAGACAAAAAGTTGATTAGTTCTAGTAAGAAGTATGCATTTCTTTTCTTAAGAGAGAATCAACCATAGGAGGAATCTATAAGAGTAAAGGAATCCCTGGAGGGATGTACCAAAAATAAGAAACAACAATTGGAGGATTTGTTGTAGGTGTACTGAGGAATGTTTTAGGAGCCTAAGGGACACTACCTAGGAGGGAAATGGAGCATGAGATATAGTTGTATCCTGAATCCCCATCACCAAGTATTGGGTTGTATAGACAATATGTTATAGAAGCATATGAAGTGAAGAAACAGTTGTAGCAACTGNGCTAAGAAGAGAAAGGGTTCCATTATTTAGCATTGTACTCATTCCATAGTTGATTAGAGCATCTATGGGTGGTATTTTGAGAGCATAACAGAGGAGGTAGGAGATTCTGTAGCAATCATTCAGGATGTAGTACCAAAGGAAACTCCATAGTGAGTGCCCCCCCTTTTTTTTACTTGCAATTCATAACCGAAGAAAAGAGAACAAAGCATAGGCCTCATATTCTAGATGGGTTTTCTCCCATATTGTAGTGTCCCCAAGGCCGAGCCCCATAGCAAATCATGATATATGAAATGAATTGTAAATATGTTCTATAGGCTGGTAAGCCAAGTTTTGTATAAGCTGGTAGGCTTATGTGTTTGTTAGGCCACGGAGCCTAAGTGTTGAAGGCCAGGAGCCTGCTGATGTACTTGTATGTATGCAGATTGATTAATAAAATATAAACACCGCTAGGTGCAAACCGACCACGATGAATGAGTGAAGGGGGACTGAGCGTCCACAGAGTGGGCAAGGGACTAGGGGCTAGAAGGTGGGAAAAGGGGGCTAAGTGTTGAGCCTAGGGGCTAATCCTAGGGGGCTTAAGCATGGGTATAATATTTTAATATTATTTCCCAAAAGACATGTGTATTTTTATTTTATCCTAAGTTCCTGGCAGGGGAAACGTGCAAAAGGGATGCATGTTATGGGAACGCATGCATTTCCCAGGGTGACAAGTGTCAACCCTGGTGCATGCAAATATAAGAGCCGAGATAAACCATGTGAGAGGGATCTTCTCCATTCTACCCAACCGTCTGAGCGTGAACCAGTCCGACCTCTGCAAGATTACCCTCGTACCATTCCGAAACAAAAACCGTGATACGATTCTGTGATTGTTGAACCTATTGGGGAAGCGCGTGTTCGTTTTTCCCAATTGGCTGTTGCGGCCGCGCAGTGCTGGACTGCGCGTAGCATACTGACCAGAGTAAGCTTGTGTTGAGATCGTGTATGACCTCTCTTCTAGTGAGGGAGGTGACTGTGGTTGGGAAGAAGCAGGTTGTCAGGCCTGTGAGCAACTCTTTCCAGGTGAAAGAGTTTGTTGGGAAGCGGTTTCTTCCAGAGAGTGTCCAGCACCAGCNAAACCGACCACGATGAATGAGTGAAGGGGGACTGAGCGTCCACAGAGTGGGCAAGGGACTAGGGGCTAGAAGGTGGGAAAAGGGGGCTAAGTGTTGAGCCTAGGGGCTAAGCCTAGGGGGCTTAAGCCTGGGTATAATATTTTAATATTATTTCCCAAAAGACATGTGTATTTTTATTTTATCCTAAGTTCCTGGCAGGGGAAACATGCAAAAGGGATGCATGTTATGGGAACGCATGCATTTCCCAGGGTGACAAGTGTCAACCCTGGTTCATGCAAATATAAGAGCCGAGATGAACCCTGTGAGAGGGATCTTCTCCATTCTACCCAACCGTCTGAGCGTGAACCAGTCCGACCTCTGCAAGATTACCCTCGTACCATTCCGAAACAAAAACCGTGATACGATTCCGTGATTGCTGAACCTGTTGGGGAAGCGCGTGTTCATTTTTCCCAATTGGCTGTTGCGGCCGCGCAGTGCTGGACTGCGCATAGCATACTGACCAGAGTAAGCTTGTGTTGAGATTGTGTATGACCTCTCTTCTAGTGAGAGAGGTGACTGTGGTTGGGAAGAAGCAGGTTGTCAGGCCTGTGAGCAACTCTTTCCAGGTGAAAGAGTTTGTTGGGAAGCGGTTTCTTCCAGAGAATGTCCAGCATCAGCTTCAGACTCTGAGACTTCCTGATCCAGCCTGTTTCCAAGACCCAGAGAGGAGGTTAGCACCGATGGACTGTGCGTGTGAAGGTGTATACTCCCGGGCGGAACATGCATGTGGGGAATGAGAGTCTGGTAGTAGTGGGCGTAAGATGGCATCTTTGGGAAGAATCTTTCCAGATATTTCTGTGTTGTTTCCCTGTAACCTCAGCCTAGCCTAGGATTCCTTGCCTTGGGGTGGAGCTCGGTCCCAACTCGGGGGTGATCCACTGTTGAGATGGTGAGCAGTGTGTTCTAAGGCTGGGAGGTTCGTGGAAGGCCTGCACTTGGTTGGTGGATTTCACCACTATTACAAGATAAGTGTCTAACTATGTTCTTATCACATTTTGCATGACTGTGCTACATAAATTATCATGATTTCCGTTGTGTATATGAATTACTGTTAAATTCTATGGATTGTTAATCATAGCAGTAAAATTATATGTTTTTACTCTGGGTTAAATGTATTTCATTACTTGAATGCATGTGACTATATAATGTATGTACGAATCATGTAGAAGTGTGTGTACAGATTGTTACATAGTGCGTTATAAGCTCTGGGTAAGCTAAAAGGTACACTACAAATTGGTATCAGAGCTAAGGTTTCAACATTGAGCCTAGATGGGCCAGTGGAGTGGTCGTTTGACCGAGAATGTGAAGGAAATTGGGCCTGGGATGGCCAATTTCGGACCTTGGTTTGTTCCAGAGTGTCAAGTAGTTGCTTGACAGCGCTTACGAGCTCAGGAGGTTTAGCGGTGCAGTGAAACCACAACCGGTGTGGTCTATGATCACGGGGAGACAGGTCTCTGTACCAATGGTGTTCGAACCTTAGGATCTATTCGGAAGGGAAGGCGAGCCCTCACGACCGTCGGATTTGGAAAAATGTGCGTAGGAATTAAAATTTCTTTTTGAAGTACATAGGAAATGTGGAAATCGCGATATGCGAAATTCCGAGTTGGTTAGGAACCGTCTGATCCATCAGATCTCGACTGGAAAACCCGTTAGCCGTAGGATCTGTCGGGAGATGTCCGAAGGTTAAACCTCAGAGACTAGGGGCAAAAGTTCTGATTTAGATCCAGACCGTCCGAAAGACGGAGGGCACGTGTCGCGTGGTCATCCCAGATCGGGAATGTGGTCATCGAAGTTCTGGTAGGTGAAGGTTCATGGTTTTGTAAAGTAGCGAAACTCGAGGGTTGACCTAAACCATCCATCATTTGGGACGCGTGTCAGAAATTCGAAGAGAGTCAAAAATCGACGTATCGGAGATCCTGAGGATAGGATAGTCTTGCAACTTGAAATCACGAAACACGATATCCCGACAAGCTAAGGAAATAGAGTGGGGGCCACGACGGAGTCGGTGACGTGGACAAGTGGCAGCCATCGGAGTCATCGGGAAAAATCCCGACAAGGGAGCTGTCTATTGGTATTTGGGTCATCGGGATATCGGGGATCCTGGTGACAAGGTGTTTATGCACTTTGGATTCGCGAAGTCCGAAACCTCGATGAGAGGTTTGACTGCGGTCACAGGGTAGAGGTCACGTGGACCAGGAGCTAAGCCAGGAGGGCTAATGTGTGAAGGGCGCATCGGGATTCGAAGAATCGCGAATCCTGAGGACATGTGCGTTTGGACATTGGGAAGTCNACCTCGAATCCCGAAGTGCCGAAAGTGCCCAGAGTCACGCCCGCAGAATCGCAAAGTAGCCTCAGGGCCGTCAGATCTGAGAGGGATGCGTGGCGCCCAATTAGGACATCTCAGCGTTTCGCTCATCGCAGATGTGAATAAGCACGGATTAACCCCTTCCAGTTGTGAACGCCGAAAGCGTTTTGGGAATAGACACAGGGTCGCAACCCGTGGTCACTTGGGAAAGAGATGAGCTGTGCAAAAGGGGCCAAAGGCATCGAGTCTAGTTGCTGAAAGGATCATCGTGATCTCCATGTGCCATCTGATCCAACCTCGATCCTGGTTTTTTCGCCTGGAGTAAATGAAGACGAGAAGGGGTGGTTGAAACCTCTCCTCATGCATTAAGTGAAAAGTATGGATAATCTGGCAAGTGGTCTGCTCGAGAGGGTCTTGTGTACCCATTTTTCTAAACAAGCCATGTCGATTCCTCGATAAGCCGGAGGAGGTCTGCACATGCTAGCTCGACACTTAATGACTTAACTACTCCCCTTGCAGGAGCCATGCGCAGTTAAGGTGGCGTCTGACAAAGAATACCCGCCTGAATTTGGCTGAAGGGACACCGAGTCTTGGGTGCACGATCGGTCAGAGTCTTCATACGCAGACTATCAGAAGACATGCAGACGCAATGTTTTTAATGCAGCATCTTGTTTTTGCTGCTGTGGTTGTTTTTGAGTATATGTAGGCATTTTTGCCATTTTTGTAAGGATCGATGGTAGAGCGAAGCTCCCGTTTGTAATGTTTTGACAGACACTCTAGTTCTCTGGTTATGCATATGTATGTAAGATTTCTTGTTTAATGAAAGAGAGTTTCCTTATTCCATCTAGTTTTCATCTCATACTGAGGGAGTTCATGATTGATTGATTCACATGAACTATTGCAGTTGTGTTATGATAAAGGATTTATTATGGCACTATTGTATTCTCTGGTTTTCTGCGTTGGAATGTATGAAGATCTCGCATTTAAATGCATTCTCCTATAGTCTGCTAGAAACCTGATGTTGACAACATACCTTTGCATCTCTCTGATACAAGTCTTCCCCCTACTCAACCTTACTACAACTCANGTTTGATTGATTGATATAAAGTGATTGATTGATGTCAAAGGATTGATTGATTGATGATTGATGCAATATAATATGTATTTTCCTTGATGATAATGCATAGATGATGATGGATCAACGAGTTGTCATTGATATGATGAAGATGGATCGATGTGGTTTCATTGGTATATTATGCATTGTTGGAAAAATGTATAGATGAATCATTATTTTCTTATCATTATTGATAAGGTGCACAAATGGATGAACTCCAAAGTGGTCCCCTTATGGTGAAATCCCTCACGAGAAGACGCTTTGAAGATTGAGTTATCCTAGAAGAATGGTTGGAGGACCCATGATTGTATGTGGAATAACAAGATGAAGATCAAGGAAATTGTTGGTGAAAATATCCTAGATGTATATTTATTTTCATGCTATTTCTGGTGGTATGTAGAACGTCACATAACTCCTCACGGTTAGAGAGTTATGGCCATGAGAAGTTGGAGACCCCAGGTTTGGGTAATGGACCCAAGTTTGTTTGATGGGTAATGGTATGAGTTATGATATACTTTTAGACAATAAAATTATATATGAATAGTACATTTCATTCCATTTCTAGTGGTATGTGGAACGCCACATAACTCCTCACGGTTTGAGAGTTATGGCGTTACGAAGTTGGTGGACCCTCACATGTCATCTAGAAGCCCCAAAAGGTCAAAGTAGTCAAAGTGGTTTAAGGGATTTTAAAAGGTAAATAATAAAGTGAAGTGATGAGTGTATTATAATTCAAAGTGA
>JZKD02S2140149.1:21038-44901 GCA_000966675.3 Picea glauca
AAAATCCAGAGTGCAATTAGACATACCTTCAACCATGCCTTTACCGTGTAGTGTTCGAAGGCCCTTTTCTCCAATATGCCCCAGTCTTTGATGCCACAGTATGGTCTTCTTTTAAGGGACGATATTGGTCTTGTCTTCTTTATTTGTCTACTCAAGGGCAACAGAACTGTTACACCCATTAGTATAAGTGCTTCCCAACAACTTGTACAGAGTTCCACACCAAACTCCCCTCATCAACACCGATGCCCCTCGTACCATCTTGCAAGTGTTCTTTCCAAATACAGTATCCACTCCTACATCGTCTAACTTGCTTACATATATTAGGCTCCTGGCAAGTTTTGGAATGTGCAGAACCCTAGGGAGAGTTATAATCTTTCCATATTTTAGCAGCAACTTAACCCTTCCACATCCCAAGATTTTTGTTGTCGAGTCATCTCCTAGAAATACATCACCACCATCATATTTTTCATATTCGGCGAACCACTCCTTGTGAGGAGTCATATGGTGTGATGCACCTGAGTTAATCAACCATACGTCGCGGTTTGCATGTGTACTTGTATATTCTAGGTAAACATCACCTCCTTCTTCAGTGGAGGTTTTCACCTCTGTGGAAGAGGTACTATCAAATCCCTTTGGTTTTTCAACCTTCTTAGACTTGCAATCTTTCTTATAATGCCCTGTCTTACCACATTTCCAGCATTTCCTCAAAGATTTTCCTGGAGACTTAGATCTACCTGTAGATTTAGATCTCCCCCCTGAAGGCTTACCAGGATTCCTATCTTGGGTACAACCTCTTACAAATAAAGCACATGTGCTATGACCATCCATGTTTTTCGGCCTCATCTCTTTAGATACTTCAATGTAGATTGGGTGGTACTACCTATTGCTACAACCAGATTATCCCAAGAGTCTGGCAAAGAACATAACAAAGTAATACACTTATCTTCTTCTGCAATCGTAATATTAACATAGACAAGTTGACTTACCAGAGTATTAAAGGCATTTAGATGTTCTGTCACAGAATCTCCATATTCCATCCTAAGATGATACAGCTTCTTTCGAAGTAAGAACTTGTTTACCAGGGACTTTGATTGATACAAATTCCCCAACTTATCCCATAGTTCCTTGGTCGTAGATTCTCCTGATACATTCAACAACACCGAATCTGCCAGGCAGAGTCGAATAATACTCCTTGCTCTTATGTCCAACTTCTCCCAATCTTCCTTCGACATACCAGTAGGTGGTGTACTGGTATTTTGTGTACTAGTATGTTGTGTACCAGTAGCCTGTGTGCTAGTAGACGGTGTACCAGTACGCTGTGTACCAGGATCCACAATGATCCATTGTTCTTTGTCTACAAGAAGGTCCTCCATCTTCAGCTTCCATAGCTCAATTTTTTTACCGTTTAACTTCTCTATCTCGATTCTAGATGAGCTTTCCATTCCTCTTTCTACACTCAAATCACCACTGCAAAAGCTCCCACTAAACCCAGGTTTATCACAGACCCAAGATAAACTTGATCTATCAAGACCGAGCCAAACCCTGAACAACAAAGGCGTCCCTCTAAAGCCAAAAATGAGCTCTGATACCACATGTAAGTTTTAGACCTGTGAAGTAAAGAAATGCATATAGATTCTTAAGCAAAACAAAATTTAATCAATGGCTCATACACAGAGTACACAGAGTACACGGAGATTTTATACCGGAAACCCTCAACCGAGAAAACCTTTCTTATATTCATTATCGAATTTCACCATTCACCATACAATATATAAAAAAAAATTAGGTATTCCGTAGATACCAAAACCCTAATCCCTTAATCTGGTATTAATTTAGTAAATCGCTAAAAATAGCAAAATCTGCCCAAAAAAGAAATTCAGGCCGTTGCCTCGAACGCTGCGTGTAACGAGGGAGGGGCATATCTGGCCCCCCTAGGACCCCCCTAGGAAAGTTCCCGGTGCACACGACACGAAGAACACTACTAGAGGGATCGTCAGACGCAGTTGTCGAACCTGGCGTGCCCACACACACACATGCAAAGAATATAACACATACCCAACATTATCATCACTGAGTTGTTGAATATCTATACTTTTGGAGCTCCAAAAGTTCTTCAGTTCGGAGGTGTGATTCAAGAGGATCTAAGGAATTCTCATAGAGGTCCAGGAGGATCCAAAATGCTCACAGAGGTCCCAGGGGATCCATAAATGCTCAAAAATCAATTGTCTCAAATTGTCCCAAAAATGTCATTATTGCGTAGATCTCGTCGTCATCTTTCCAATGGCACAAATGACAAGTGAAACGGAGCTTGTATGCAAAAGTTATGGGCAGTCAAAGTTCAGGTCAACCAGGTCAAAGTCAAAATTCAAAGTACAAAGGCAAATAAAGAGGTAACACATCTTACCACTGCAAGGGTGACACATGGAACTTAATTGGTAGCTGACTGGGAAAGGTACAATCCAACTACAGGTTGACAAGTGGCAAACAATTGGTTCAATCCTAATTTAACATGTGGTATTGGCAGAGTCAATGAGAGGTCGCTACGTGGTGACCCCCCATAGGCCAATATTGGCTAGTAAAAAGGGTGACACATGGAACTTAATTGGTAGCTGACTGAGAAAGGTACAATCCAACTACAGGTTGACAAGTGGCAGATAATTGGTTCAATCCTAATTTGACATGTGGTATTGGCAGAGTCAATGAGAGGTCACTACATGGCGACCCCCCATAGGCCAATATTGGCTAGTAAATATAAAAATTTATGGAGTCAACATGGTTTGACCCCATGACCTCCATAGCCACCAAAGTCTTCACATGGACCTCCACACCAACACGCCACCATATGTCGTTTGATATCTATATGGTATATTATATATTTAAAGTTAAATAATGTTACATGTGGGTGGCCAGAGGGCCGAGGGCCTAAGCCCTCGATCCTTGTCCCTTGATATTGTACACAACCATATGAGCTAAACCATACATAGAACGGGGGGCTATTACAACTATTCCAGTGAGAGTTTAATATGTTATGGTTATAATACATATAACCATATGTTATATGGTATAACCATATAACAAATCCCAAAACAATCGCACAGAGGTTTAAACTATGGGTTATATATATATTATATGCACCAACAAAAGCCATGAAATACGGTGGTTGGTGGGAATGGAACCCCTGACTCGCAAAATATAGAAAAGACTTAACAACCTCCACTAACCAAGTATCCATTATTCTTGGTTGGTTATAACTATGCCTCCAATAATAGTTAAGGGGTTGCACCAAGTTCGTAAATCGGTTTAGAGGGGCATGCACCCCAAGGCGTCACACACACAATTTTATGTAGAGTTTCACCTCGTAATGCATGCCAAAGGTAAAAGGAACTTGAGGTAACATTGTAAAGCATATTGAGGGGTACCTTGACGGAATTTCAAGTATTTTATATCAAATTTGCACGATTTTTTCCAGGAATTCAACGGTGCACTCTGTTTCTAAATTTGAGCAGCGAATTTTCAGAGTGTCTTCAAAATCGTGTTTTTGTAAGCCTATATTGTAATGTAATTAAGAATTTTGAGATGATGAAGAACAATTATGTTATTTAAAGGGACTTTGAAGATACAATGATGTATGTCAATTACATGTGTATTTGAGTTCTTTTGTTTTCTGTTGTATTATCTCATTTACATTTCAAGTTATTCATCAGTTTATGAGTTTATGGACAAATAACCATATTCACATGATATTTTTCAAATAGTTAAGAGATCTTCATTTATATTCTTGGATCTGGTCAGATGTTTAGTATATGCATATGAATTAATTGGCATCTAAGGATTTTCGAGTTGAATTGGTGTCAAAGTTTTATTGATATTTCGAATCAATTTGGTATCAGAACTCATGTGGTATTTTCAGATCAATCATGCCTACCATATTAATTTAATCTTGTTGGGTAGGATTGATCCAAAATGTTGCTTACATTTTTGTTTATTTCTCCCGCAAGGAAATAAAATCTTTCAACTTGACATATCCCGTATAAATCATGAAGTTACTCCTTCTACAACATGTTTCCATGCTCTGCTTCAATGCACATCATCAAAGAGATCCAATGCTAGTTTATGAAAGTGTTCGAACACAAACCTATGGTGTTGAATATTGTTCTACAATGCTTGATTAGATTTCTCTATAATACCCACCTAGATTTGTTACTTTGAAATCCCAAATTAGAAATTGTGATGTAATCAATTTGCTACCTTGAAATTCCTTATAATGTTTCAATATTAAAATGTTATCAAGCTAAGGTGATGCAATGAGGCTCTATGTTGGTGAATGGGGTGGAACACGACACGAAACAAAGAATATAGTATTATAGATAATCGAAGAGGAAAAAAATTTAGAAGACAAAGGTGGTGTCTAAAGACATTGTTACAACACTTGAGCAGAGCACACTGTGATGTTATACATCACAGTGCATGTTGCACATATTTATCCACATGATCTATTGCACAATATCCATGATTGATAGTGACCCAAGGGGTCTGATTTAATAGTCATAAGATCTAACCAACTTCCATAGAATCCAGAAGATCTTGTCCAAATGCACTCCGTCGAGTTGGATCGATAGGGATATTTGACCCAACTGCCTATGAGTCCAAATCATATTCAATTGTTGGGTTGGTCGATCCATCGCTCGACTATATTCGATTATTGATCGATTGTCCAATTGATAAGCACGTTAACTACTTAACCGACTGATGTAGTGTGTTGGTCGATTGCCCAACTGACTGTAACCATATGTAGTTCGATCTCTCAACTGACTGAACCCGAGATATGTATGATGAGCAATTAATGCTTGATTTTCCAACACCCCCCCATCAACACACAACTATGGAGTTTTAGGAGGTGAAATTACGTCATTAGGACACCCCCCACATAATTGCAACTTTATGAATCCCAAGCATTGTGTGGAGCTTGATAAATCTAGCTTTAGCTAAAGGTTTGGTGAACATATCAACAATTTTATCTTTTATTCTACAATAGTCAAGAGAGATAATGTTCTCATGAACCAATTTTCTCAAGTAGTGAGCATGGAGATTAACATGCTTCATCTTACTGTGGGAAACATGATTGTCAACAACTTGTATCGTACTTTGGTTATCACAGTAGATTATAGTCGAGGATTGAACATGAAGGCCAAGTTCTCCCAAAAGTTGGCAAATCCATACTGCTTCGGTCCATGCTTGAATGACATTGTGATATTATGCTTATGCAGTCGACAAAGAGATTGCCTTATTTTTCTTGCACGAACACACCAAAGGTCCAATGCTATAGCAAAAAACATAACCAGAAGTGGAATTCCAATCATCATCATCACACGGCCTAGTCGGAGTCGACGAAGTCGACTAGTGAATATGAACTTCAATGATACTTGATACCAAGATGAGTGGTACCCTTTAGATAGAGAACAATTCATTTGACTATTTTCTAGTGGCTTTCTTTAGGGTCCTGCATAAACCGAGAAACCACATTGACAAAAAAGTAAATGTCAAGTCAACTATAAGTAAGATAAATAATACTTCCGACCAATTGTTGACAGAGTGTAGCATCAATTGTGGGTGTTTGACAGGTTTTGGTAAGATTTACTCCAAACTGAAAAGGAGTAGCACAAGGCTTGCAATCAACCATCTTAAAACATGTCAATAAATCCATCACATATTTAGAATGAGAAATGAGAAAACCATCACAGAGTGGTAATACTTGAAGACCCAAAAAATAATGCAAAGTATCAAGATTTGTCATATCAAATGAGTCAACATGTTGTTTCTTCAATCTAAGGATGAGATTATTATTATTTCCAGTAATGAGTAAGTCATCGACATATACAACCACAATCAAGGTGTCTCCATTGGTGTGGAGAACATACAAGTTGTGATCAAATTCACACCATTTGAAACCAAGTTCAAGCAAGAAATTGTCAATCTTGGTATACCAGGCTCAAGGAGCCTACTTCAAACCATAAAGCAACTTATTGAGTCGACAAACCAAATTTGAATTTGTCATAAAACTAGATGGTTGTTCCATGACAATTTATTTAGATAGGTCTCCATGAACAAAAGCACTCTTCACATCCATTTAATGGATTTTCCATCCAAAACGAGCAGCAAGGGAAAGAATCAGGTGAATAGAATTCATCTTTGTGAAAGGAGCAAAGGTTTTAGTGTGGTTGACACCTTCTTGTTGAGAAAATCCCTTCGCAACTAGGCATTCTTTATGTCACTCAACAACACCTTCAGAGGTAAATTTGGTCTGGTAGACCCATTGACATTTTACAATGTTCTTTCCTTGTGGTCAAGGAACCAAGTCCCATGTATGATTCTTTGACAAAGAATCAATTTTTTTCTTCATGGCATGCTCCCATTCTGGTCATCCTTCAAAATCTGAGTAGGAAATAGGATCAAAAGTTTCTCGTACAGAAGTCATCAAAGAAACATTGGCATTTTTCTTTTGACTTCAAGTTTGTTGTCTAGAGGAGGCATCTCCAACATCAGCTCTAGTAGCTCCAATTGTCTTGGTAGCTCATCTGGGTAGACAAGAAACATGTGAACTTTGGTTCACTTGACTAGGTTAATTAGAAGTCGGAGGGTCGTTAGTCAGTGGACTACTCGAGACAAAGGACGACAGACTAGTCGACTTGGAAGTCGATGATCTAGTTGAAATAGGGAGGAAGTGTGATTGTCCAATCAGAGGAATAAAGTATGGAACAAGAGATCAAGTGTCAGATACAACATCAAGGGGACCATCCTGCAGCAATCCAAAAGAGGCATTCAACAACTTGATGCCAGAATACTTTTCATCAAGCCCTACATTATGTCTGATAATAATTTGTCATTTGACAAGATCAAACAATTGATAGGATTTTGACTCTTCAAAGTATCCCATCGTGATGCAAGCATGACTCTTTGCATCCAATTTATTTCTGCAATCATCACGAATGTGAGCCTAGGAAACACATCCAAACACATGGAGATGGTTCACTGAAGGATTCTTCCTATACCATCGTTCAATTGGATTCATTGAAATAACTAGTCGAGTCAAGATGTGATTGAGCAAGTCAAGATGTGATTGAGCAAGTCAAGATGTGATTGAGCAAATAATTTGCACAATACACCTCTTCAACCTAGAATCGAGGAGGTGGGTCTTTAGACTTAAAAAGTCATCTAGCCATTTCGACTAACATTTGATTATTAGGTTTTGCAACTACATTCTATTGAGAAGTATGAGGAACCAATCGATGTCATTCAATACCAGATCGAAGCAGGTATTCTTCAAAAGGTCGATTCACATATTCACTACCATTCTCTGATCTCAAGCATTTGATGGGTTAGCCACACTGCTTCTCAGGAAAGGCCCAAAACTCCTTAAAATTCTCAAATACAAGGTTCTTATTCTTCAAAAATTAAACCCATGTAAAGCGAGAGAAATCATCAATGAAAGTCAAATTGTACCTTGCACCTACCAGCGAAGGTAAATTTATGCAGCAAACATCACTGTGAACCAGTTCAACTAGGTTTTGTGCTCACCATGATTTTCCAAAGTTGAATGGTGCATGATGATGCTTCCCAATTACACATCCCTTACATACTCCTTCAGGGGGAAACACCATCTACAAATCGGCAACCATGTTATGAGTTCTTAGTGCATGCAGACTTCGAAAGTTCAAGTGTTTGAGTCACTATTTGAATTCTTTCATTGGAGTGAGAAACAAGTGCAATTGATTTGGATTCAGATCAAGTCGTGTCACAGAACTTGAACACACTGTCAGTATGGTCAAGAATCTCGCTGGCGACAATTGACTTACCTTTCTTCAAATCACGTACATAGAACCGATTTGGCCAAAATTCTACAATCTTACATGTTTATGTTAATTGAGTAATAGAAAACATATTGGCACTGAGATTTGTCACATGATAGATGTCGATAATCTTCCCATGTCAACAAGCAACATCACCAACAACATCCATAGAAAAATCATCAACAACATAGATTTTACTCTCATTAGCTTCTTTCAACCACGTGAACAAGGAGACATCCTTTGTCATGTGGTGAGTGTTGGTTGTGGAGCCTGATTATCTTCCTGATTCAGAGGTCCTTGCTTTCAGCCATGTTTATACCCCATGAAGTATTTACACCCCATGAAGTATTTACACCCCAGAAGTATGTACACTCTTCAACGCGGGGGAGTGCAGAGGGGGGTACCCCCTCTGTGGGGTCTGTGGGGGCTATCCCCCCAGCTGGGGGGTCTGGGGAAAGCAGGTCCCCAGTGGGGGTTCAGGGGTGAAGCCCCTGAAGCAAAAATTGCCTTGTAAAAGTATATTGTAATTTCATTGTAAATCTGGACCGTTCATTATAAGGTCGCAGATATAACGGTAGAGATTATGTTAAGGTTTTTTGCCCTAGAAAGCAACCCTCTTTTATGAGGGAAATGTATTGCAGCTATGGAGGATGGTGAATATTGTATTCTGAGAGAGGAGACTATGAGAGAAAGAAGAGGAAGTTACAGCGGGTTTTGTTGTAGGTTGTATCCCTTCATTTGTTGGATAATAATAAAGGAAGGACTTGGCAATTTCTCTGGTGGACGTAGCCTACAATGGGTGAACCACGTAAATCTGTGTCTCTCTTGTATTGTGTGTCTTCTGTGTTTTGTTTCTGCATTTGTTTTATTTTATTGCTCCATGGTCCTGTTTTTCTAACAGTGAGTGCACCCAGAGTTGACTACCCATTTGTTCTGCATAGAATGAGACAACAAGGCCTAAGAATTCTTGACTTGGAAGGTGAAATTATCAACGGGTCGATGTACAATGGACACATCTCCTTCAAGGCGTTTAACCTTCTCCTCTAAATCGTCTCGCTTCTTAAAGCAGGTTTTCTCCACGTGTCCATTCTTTCCACAGGACCGACAAGTCTTCTTCTTTTGACTTTATTGTGGTGCATCTGCCTATCTCTGAGGTTTTTGGTCATGGTATGCAAGTTTTTGTGTAGAGGCATCAATTCGTACTTTATCCCTGGGATCCATATTACCCTTTCCCTTGAGCAAGTGGGTCTAGTGTTTACCACCAAGCTTGCCTTCTCTAAGCAATCTATGTTGATCAATAATCAAGAGACCATAGAAAGCTTCAAAGGTGTAATCCTTACCATATTCCTTCTGTGCTTTCCAGTTGGTGTGGAAAGTCGATGTGAACACGTCGAATGGTGTTCTCAAGTTCATCAGGACCAACTCGATGAGTTGTCCATCCTTCTTCTGATAGTTCTTTCCATATTCACCTAATTTCAACTGGATTTCTTTGACACATGCCAAGTAGTCATTCATTCTCTCAGAGGAATGAGGATCAACAAATATAAACTATTTCCCCAACTGCATGACGTGGCTCTTGTCGACTCGATCAAACAATGATCTCAACTTCCTCCAGACTTGATGAGGACAGTCGATTCCACTAAGGTGGAAATGAATCTCCCGTGAGATGTAGATCGTAATGATCCCTACAGTCTCATCCTTCTTGTCATCAACATCAAACTCTACATGGTCATCTGTTGGATATAGAATCCCAACCTTCATATATTTCCATAGTCCTTTTCTCTTGAATAGGGTTTCCATATATGGTGCCCATATTGCATAATTTAATTTGTTTAGGACAACAGGATCAATCTTTGAATCCATCTTCAATATCTAGACAGAGACTGGTCTATTTCAATAAGTTCATGCCAAAAAACCACCGACTCAAAGTCAATCACACAACAGATCTGACTCAACAAGGTTTGCAGATAACAGGTCAAGATTTTAAACCATCGGCTCTTATACCATGTTAGTGAATGGGGTGGAACACAACATGAAACAAAGAACATAGTACTTCAGATAATCAAAGAAGAACAAAATTTTGAAGACAAAGGTGGTGTCTAAAGACACCATTACAACACTTGAGTAGAGTGCACTATGATCAGAACATCAGGGTACATGTTGCACATATTGATTTGCATGATCTATTGCACAATCTCTATGATTGATAGTGACCCAAGGGGTCTTCTTTTATAGTCACAAGATCTAACCAACTTCCATATAATTTGGAAGATCTTGTCCACATGTAACCTTTGGTTGTTAGAGTTGAATTCACCAAATTCACTCTGTCGATTCGGCTCGACAAGGATGTTTGACCCGACAACCTACACATACAACTCGTAGTCGATTGTTGGGTTGGTCGATCCACTGCCCAACTATCTTCAATTGTTTGTTGAATGTCCTATTGACATGCACGTTGAATACTTGACCGACTGGAGTAGTGTGTTGGTCAATCACCCAATCGACTGTATCTAGATGTAGGTTGATCTCTCGACTGACTAAACCTAGGAGATGTGTGATGAGCCATCAATGCTTGATGTTCCAACACTCTAGACAAAAAATAGCTAGGGAAACACAATTAAGATCATACATCAATAGCTAGGCTCTAAACGACATGATCTTAAGTGTGTTTCCCATGTGTGGTAGTTTCCATATATGTGCAGTAGCTTCCAAAGAAACACAATTTTCACACACCAACAACAACAATGCAAAGCCTACCATGTTAAACATTGAGCATTAAATATATGTCACAAATACGAATGTTGAAGTTATGTTTTACATATTGTTTAATTTGTTATCTATGGGAGACCTTTTAATGTTAATTTCATGTTTAGCATTACTTTCCCTAACCATGTCAAGAATTTACCACAATTTCTATGTTTTCTAAGTTGAAACATAGGAGATGGCAAGTGAAATCAAAGTCACCTCAACATGAAGCTACATAAAACAAAACAAAAAATGATTTCATTGGTAAAGATACATTTTTTTTTTATATATATGCTTAAATCAAAACAAAAAATGATTTCATTAGTAAAGATACAATTTTTTATTTTTTTTATATATGCTTAAATTTGTATGCAAACCTATAGAAAAGATGGCAAGCCAATTCCTATATTCTCATCCCAAAAAGGCAAGGAATAATAAGTGTTATAATATGATAATAAAACTTATGAAACTTCTCCTACAATAGTAGGGGTGTACTTTAATTATGTTTGAAGAGGAGGGAAGCTAAGTTGCCTTTATAAAAGGGATCACCTTTTAATAAGCGTTATAAGATGGTCATAGAACTAATTAAACATATTTAGTAGTAGGGATGGAACTCTTTATTAGTCCCTCTTCGTAGGGACTATAACTTTTATTAGTCCCTATTAGTTGATCTCTAGGGAGAAGCTATACTAAATTCTAAATAAAATTATCTCTAAATTTGTTTAATGGTGTAGTCTAATAATTAGTTATGGTGGGTAGGGACTATTACAGTAATAATGTAAACATGTTATTAGTCCCTGCTAAGGTAAGGGATTAATAGCGATGAGTTCATCGTTGACTTGCTATTAGTTTAGGGTTGATTTTAATTTTTTTTAGAAATTATAATGTTTAACTTAGGAAGTTTGTATTAATATATTTTAAAATAAAAATATATATATATTTGTTACAATTTTATTGGTTCATAGGTTTAAAGTGTTATTGTCGGCTTCACTTCTTCCAATGATTTAATTAATATTTACTTCACTTCTTCCAACTGCCACCCTTAACTCAAGTACGCACTGTCCTTTTCCATGCAATTTGAATTAATCAACCAGGCCCACGTGTCCAAAATCACATGGCTTGATTGTCATCAAGCTGATATGAATCTGCATGAGGTACGAGTTATGGGCTCGAGGGTTTCGGATCAGAGGTTCGAATGTCGTCCCCTCTAATCCTATTGGTGACGGGCCTCACAATGGGTGTAGGGCTACACTTCCGGACTATTGAGGAAACAGGCTTTGCATATTGGAGAAACCCAAAGCAACCTTTGGGAGCTTCCAGGGACAAGCTCCCCCTCATCGCAGGTGTGCCCCCATTTGTGAATCCTCTCGCAATGGAACCTATGCCAGTCAACCTCTGCTTGAGCCCATCAGGATTCGATCCCTGCATCTTCTCAACTGAACTCCCCCTTAGTGCGCCATTTTTCAACCTGGAATTGGTATCGAAAGTGGGTGTGGCTAGATCCTTAAGAGCCCTTTGCTCAGAGCTCAAAACCTTTGTGGTAGCTTCCCGTTGTTGCGTTTCAGGGGTCCGTGCGGGAGTAGGCCTTTGTTTGGCGCCAGATCTCCCATGATGTGGATGTGGTTTTGGGTGAGAAGAACATTTGTTATTTGTTGTTGCATTGCCATTGTTCTCCTTTTCCTAGTTTTCTGTAAGCATCGAAGAATTTTTGTTGCATGTAGATGGAGGCATCTTTAGCACTTGTTTTATTACTCAACCAGTCTTAAATGTGATAACCCAGGAATGAAGCTTCTCTATTTTAGTCGATTATTCACGCTCCCTTTCATTTTAATTTTGAAACTTTTTGAAAATCTACGAAATTATTTTCTGAGAATGACTTTTTCTTTCTACATACAGTAAAATACGACATACTGTCTAATTTTTTGTGTGTTTCAAGAGTTACGGAAGCAGACGGTAACAGAAGCGCTTAAGCACGAAGTGTTGGAGAGCACTTACCTTCTCTGGAAGCAACCATGTGTGTCTGTATGTATTTTCTCTGTACACGATCCGAGTGAAAATAGTTGTATCACTCTTTTAGATATAATATTTTTTGAAGGTTTGGTGGTCTGCTTGTTACTAATTGAAAGCCTATTTAAGTTCCAATGTTTCATGACTGAAAGCCATTAAAACCTATTTAAGTTCCAATGTTTTCTATCTCGATCTGTTTAAACTACAGGGGAACTAGATTCCGAAGAAGATGAAAGTATCGAAACTACCACCAACGTTGACAAATGTGAAACGGTATGCATATCCTTGGTGTGTGCCTTTCCTGGGGTCTTGTTAGAACTTGTAATACATTTTCTCTAACTTTTGCCAAGGTTTAAAAATATATTAATATTTAATTTATTTTAATAGATAATTTAGTTGTTGATATGTGGCTGGTATCGGATGCTTGACAAGACTAATAGTCTTTACTTGTCAAGCACCAGATGAAGGAAAATGTCAAAAGAAATTTTTAAAAGAAATGGTTGTGGGGTAGCGCTAATACAATTATTGAGGTGGTGTCATTGCTTTGGGATCACAAGGATGTTTCGTGCTGTTCAAGAGCTCCTACGTACACGCTTCATATGGTTTTGGTTATCTCCTTCATGCAAACTTCAATGACTAGAACTTTCCTTTAACCCCATCCTTTGGTCTACAAATTGTTTTCCATTTTTGTTGTTAGTATGCATTTGGGGCTTCAAAATTGATTTCTCGTGTCAATTTTCTTTGGGTTTTTTTGGTTGGTATGCATTTTAGCTTTCACACTAATTTTGTTTGGTCTATGTTCATTTAGCACTCTCACAGTGGTGGCTCGATTCGTTGTTTTGGAGTTGCGGCTTCAACACTAATTTTGTTTGGCCTTTGTTCATTTGACACTCTCACAATGGTGATTTTATTTCTTGGTTTGGGGTTGTTGTCCATGTTTGTGCTTGTTATTCTTTCTTTTTTTTTTGCTACTAATATGAATTTGGGGTTTTCATTTTTTATTTTTTTTGGGTTCATTTTCCATTCTTGGGTTTGTTATATTTTGTGTGAGATTTGATTACTGCTAGGAATTATTAAACTCGCAAAAATGTTTTACTTTTGTCAAGGTGTTTGCGTGAAATATATTTGCTATGTTTATCTTTTTTGGGTGGCTTTCTATACTTGTCACTTCTGGTTGGTCTTTGTGTGAACTATTGTTCATTTTCCTTGTTGATATGTAATTGGGGATTTTAAATTAATTTGGATATTTTGGTGGCAATTCATGCTTCAATGTCTATTCATTTAGTAGTATTCTAGGTGTTGCATTTTCAGTACCCATCTCTTCTAATTAATATTTATGCCAATTGTTGTTTATTTTTTCTATCGGGAAGCATATGGGGCATCTGGGGTTTTCAATTTGATTTGGGTATTATGGTGGTAGTTCGCACTCTGTTTTTTGTTCTCTTGGCCTCTATTCATTTGGCACTCTTATTGATGTAGCATTTCTAATAGCCTCTAGTTACTACCATGCATTGTTAGATTGGAGGGGGGAAATTGTTGATGAAGGTCTTCAAATTATTGAAAGTTTTGTTGCATTGGTTGTTGAAGGTCTGCAATTGGTAAACATCTTGATTGTTCTACAATTAAAGCTTCCAAAGGTGTTTCACCTTGGATAATAATTTACATGGCTATGCTTCCTTATGCATTGCAAAACATTGAATTGCTTATAGTTTGATCATGTATCTAATTGTGTTTTGGTATTACTGCAAAGCTTTATATTAATCTCTCTTTTATTAAGTCACTAATATTTGTTATATCTACTCTATATTTGTATGGTTCTCTTTCCATACCTTTTGTGTTGCCTCTATATATATACCTTTGTTTGGTTGTTGGTGGATTCAAACTACATTTGTGGATTATCAATGTGGAAAAAAAAAACAAATTTGCTTGTTTCTGTGCCAATTTTCCATGTACAATACCATTGAGATATGGAATTCTTTTATTGTTGAGCAAATGCAATATCTATACTTAAAGAGGGGTTTATCTTTTAATCACTTTTATCTTTTGTTTTTTTACTTTACTCTTTGTAATCTATAAATTCATTTGTTGAGCCTTCATTGGTTGTGGCATGAGAGAAGAATGACCACTCTACCTTAGTACTAAAACACAATTTTGAAGAAATGTGATGGAAGGTATATTTACTAGTATGTGATTTGGGAATCCTAAACTAAGTTTTTTTATTGTTGTTGTTATATGTCACTTATTTATGTCACACATAATCTTTGAATGGATAAAATATATTTAAAGACTGTGAAAATTTTCATGATATGATTTGCATTTGATAGGTTTAAAGACTTTTTGCAAGAGATCTATGAAGCCAACTAGAAAACTAAATATGAAGAAGCAAGAATTCGGTGAGTTTTATGTCTTTGCAAGAATGGTATTGAGAGTATTGAGCACATACTACTTATCATTTTGGGTTTGTATGGTAATCTTGTATATTTTCTTCAATGTGACTAAATAGGTACAAACATACAATTATCGATCATATAGTAACCTATGCTTTAAAGAGTGAAGGGGATATTTATCGACATGCAAAAATTATGATGGTGATGTGCAAAGTGATTTCCTAGCACATGGTAAATATATCATAATAAGGGGATGTTCAATGATATGATTTGGGTCGAGTCACGGAATTTTACCTTATTAGTGTTTTCTTATGTTATGAAGACATTGATCATGTTTTTTATAAATTGTGATAATTTTGGTTTTAGATTTTCAAGATTTGGATCCCTTAGCTCGATGGCATATGTACTGGTAACATTATATTATTCTTTTCATGACATATTTGTACATCCCTATACACATTTTGAGCACATTGCTTGCATTTTATTTGAATTAATTATAATAATAATAAAAAGTGGTCTACAAATTGGCTTCCATGTATTGTGTTTTAACTATCATTATTTACAATTTTTATGAAATTTGGGACCCAATCTCTCCTCTCTACTAAATAATTTGCTAATATTTGTGTGCACATTATTTGCACCCATAAACTCACATAAGAACATAAAAAAGTCTTCCAATTTTGTGCAAGGTGTGGTGATGGTCGTCTGTTTGTAATTTTTAAATGTTCCATTAAAATTAAGGTTCTTGTTTCAATAGTTGAGAACATAAATATTAAGAAATCACATTATGTAATTTGGAATCACTTCATCTTATATTTAAAGTTTAGTTGAAATCTAAGATATACCATATCTAAGGTCTATTTTTCCTATTTATTTTTAACTAACAAATTTAGAAAAATAAAATTAAAGACTTCAAACAAGTATAAACCATAATTCTTGACTTTATTTTAAAATTAAAGCATGTTAATGTATCATGGTTTTAGAGGTTGTCGTCATTTCTTTCAGGTTACTGTGTAGTCATTATTTTGCCCATTTGTGGTAATGGATGCATTATATATTGAAGATTGTCTTCAAGTAAAATATAGTTTATTGTTTATAGTGTGTAATTTTAAATTTCATAACAATTGTTATGGTTTATGTTTAGAGAGTATTTCCATTTCATCCTTGAAAACTATGAAATTGATTGTTTAGGTACAAGATATTATGAAGTTACAATTATTATTGATAATTAAATGTTGGTCTTAAACGCCTAAAGATAGTAAGTTTTTAAGTGGAATTTCCAGCTAATGTAAATGACAAAGATTAAATTTACTAATTTTATTTCTTTGCAAACTACATCATTTTAAATTTTGACATCTTTTTTTAAGACTTGTCTTAATAGAAAACTATTAAGGTTGAAGCATACCATGGCACTATACCTTGGAATTTCCATGTACATCAAAAGGGTGGTGAAACTAGCATAAACAACATTGATTCTATCTTTGCATAGACATGTAGACTTGCACATGGGTATTTGCCCATATTCACATTATTAAGCAATATAATGCTATTATTTATTCAAGTATATTATTCTAATTATATTCATGCAAGATACTATGTTCATTAGCATCTATAGTATATTTATGCAAGATATTATGGTAGTTAGCGTCTATCGTATATCCATGAAAGTATATCCATGAAAGGTATTATGGGTATATATCCATGAAAGATACTATGGGCATTAACATCTACTATATATCTTATATCCAGTTAGAGTGTATATCTAGTATCCATGTTTTAAGAATATTTTGAAAATGCTACGTTCCTTTGGTAGGAAAAAACTAGACGAAAATACACAAGTATTTGAATTTGTAGAGAAGTTGGGAGCTAATTGTATAAGGATTGTTTAGCTAGGAAAAATGACAAAAGAATTGAAATTAATCATTCATGTTTATTTGTTATGATTTATATATATTATAAAATATGTGGTTTTTTTTACAAATTCTAACTATTTTATTTTTCTTGTAATTATTTTAAGTAAGTTGTTTTTATCTGTTATGATCTATATATTATAAAATATGTGGTTTTTTCTACAAATTCTAACAATTTCGTATTTTTTGTAATTATTTTATGCAAGTTTTTTAGGGAGTACTACCCAAACATTCAAGATTTATTGATGTAATTGCAAAGATCTAAAAATGAGATTTTTTGTCAATTTCGTAAATAATATTGGTACAATATATTAAATAATTATTTTTTTTGTTTGATAGTGTATCTATGACCTACAAGAGTAGCATGTGGCTGAGAAACCGTGATCCAGGGGCATCTAAGTCGTCAAAATCACCTGGGAATCGTATCTGGCTTGGGCCACACCAACCATTAACATGGTTGGATTTTTTTTGTGTCTCCTCCCTATAGTGGCCATGTTTCGAACCTGAGTCTCCATGCAAAACAAAGCCCCTCAAAACCGATCGCTCTATCGAGATTTAACCATAAATTAAATAATTCTTGAAATAGATTGAACATGACTTTAAGAAATGACTAATGTTTGTAGCATCTAAATGATCTTGCAACTTAGTATAATTGTGTAGCCTTAATGGGTCTACTTAATAGAATTCAATGCAAAATGAAAAAATAAAATGATTTACAATTTACCCTTTAACTTGTGCAAAATTGTCATAGTAAAATTTTTTATTCTCAATCTAAAGCAAATCTTGAAATACGCATAAGCCAAATGAAAGTTTTTTCTATTTTATTAGTTGTCTTATTTTGTATGGCTTGTTGTTTATGCATGGATTCTAACTAGAATTCCCAAACAATCTTGTAGGATTTCTTTACGGATTGTCAATGTGTAGTGATTTTGAGCATGCAAGAGTTATTTGAAGTAGTAGGTTATCTAGCTACTAGGGGAAATGTATAATAAATCCTAGCAGATAACGTAAATGAAATATTTATTGTGGCATTTGAAAGATAAAACATTTGCTATGTGTTTCCAATTTGAAATGTATGTTTGTGATTGTCATTATCACATTTTAAGGGTTTATTTCCTCTTTTGATTGTTTTAAATCTTAATGTTTTTTGCCATAAGTCTATATTCAGTCAGTGTCAAATCGGTTTAGCTCAGGTGGTTTGGGTGGACTGATCGTTATGCTCCCCACCCAAGTTCAATTCCCGCAAGTGGCATGTTGAGTTCATAACAAATATACTTTTGTAATGGCTTTGAGCCCTATTGTTGACCGACTTTGTGCCTCGGAGATTCTAGGGTTTACCCTGGGTGTCATCCTCAAAATGAGGGGATGTACTTGGGAGTTTTCCCCAAGCAATGTAACTTGGAAAAAAAAAGTCTCTATTCGGCTATTAGGGCTATGTATACACAAGTATACGAGCACACAATTACAATAAATGTTATTTTAACTAGAAACTCTTCAAAATTGTACCTAGTAGGTAGCAAAATTTTATTTTAGCATGAAAAATGTAATATAATTAATCCTTGCATCTGCATACGTTGTTCTTGGGTTTTCTTATTAAATAATCTAAGATAAAACAATGGAATATATTTAAGTCGAAATTATTATATACATAGGAGAACATACACTCTCTATTGGCCCTACATATATTATTCTTAAATGTTTTAATTTAATAATCTCATGCAGAAAAATATAGGAATTTATGAACATAGTAGGATAATTCATAAGATATGATGTTACAATAAAAAAAAATCAAAGTTCAATGCTAGTTGCCTTATTGCTTATTAGAAAGACTATGCTTTTATGAGAGTTCGCGGGCATGTAGATACCCTTAACTCTTTCAAACAATGATTATTGTAATATTGTTTTATCGAGTTTGTGATATAACACAGGTTGGACAAACATTAAAACTATTTTAGTTTTGACATTACCAAGACCTTTCGTGCTAGGAGAAGAATTCCACATTCTATGATCTTAACTATGTTCAAAACTTGTCTTATAATAAGTCATATTTCATATGTTCAGTATGCTTTGTTAGCTTTGAAACAAGGCAAAAATAGTTGAAAACAACTACTTAAAATTTAGCTCTCTAATCTTTGCTGAGGTGATCTAGCAAAGGGATTTGAGTGCAACAATGGCATGTCCATGTCACTACTCTACCACATCTTAAATGCTTTGGCCCTAGGCATAAAACTACAAACTTTTTTACACCACATTTTTAATTAATATTTTAGATTTGACAAATAGAGAAATTAATAAGGGTGTTTATTTTTAATCAATATCTTAGAATTACAAATAGAGAAATTAATAAAGGTGTTTATGAGAATTTCAAAACATATGTGAAAATAATCAAAATGGCTACGTGCAAACCTTTGCCACTAAAACTCTTCCATTATTCCTATCCTTTCAAATTGGCTCATCACTACCTTGAGATATGTAAGACTATTCTATGCTCTTTTGACTTTAATTAGGTAATAGGTATTTTTTTTTAACTAACTTTGAAGTGAGTCAAAGTATCACCTCCCCATAAGTCAGTGGATTTATACCTTAAAGCCAAAGACATTCACATCTTCACCTTGATACTTTATGCCTTAAAGACAAAGACATTCACATCTTCACCTTGATACTTTATGAGCATTAATGGCTTAATGGGTTGGGAATGCATTAATGGCTTGCTTTGCTATTCTCTTCCCTTCTTTATACGCACTACATATATTTTTGTCAATTTAATTGGAGTAACTTTAAGTGTTCCTTGACTTTTTTTTTTTTTCAACGAGAAATTACTCCATTTATATTAGAGATATAAATCATTTACATCACTGTATCCAAACTAGCTCAAGCAGCGATTACAATTCGTCTCGGAGACCCAGCCGGATTTGACCTCAAGACCTCCTCCCAACACTTGGAGAAAGGTACTTGTCTTTACCAACCGCGCTGTCTCACGGGACTAGTGTTCCTTGACTTTGTTAGTCAAGGAACACTTAAAGTTGATTAATGGCTTGCTTTGCTATTCTCTTCCCTTCTTTATACGCACTACATATATTTTTGTCAATTTAATTGGAGTAACTTTAAGTGTTCCTTGACTTTGTTAGTTTTGTTAATATATTCTAATTCAAAGGAAAACCGGCTATTATTGGACATTAGATATTAATAAAGTTTAAGTTTCAATGTAGCATGTTTTTCTATTTATATTTGTTGTCTCAGATAAATGAGCGAATGAAAATGAAGAAGAGATGTTGGGAGGGTATAATGAAAGTTTAGTTAGAAGTAAATGTTAAGTTATTATAGATATATTTAAAAATTAGAAATTTATTGATATTTAAATATAGTTAAAATATTATAATTAAAATATTTTCAGTAAAATATTTTTTAATTTTAAAAGATAGATAAAGGTTATTGTGTCAAGAGATGTTTTAAAATTTAATATGGGAGAGATGTTGTCACATTATGTATATATTATGTATATATTGTATAATTTTATATTAAAAAATAATAAATAAATAAATAGTTGATTCCATTACACATATTTATCAAGAATGTAATTATCCATCTCAAAACTTGAAATTGAGAGCAGATAAATTGAGGAAATTGTCTTATCTAAATAGTGAAGGTGAACTAAGCAATGTTTCTTGTAGATCTGTCAAATTGAAGGAATAGTGTGATCAAAACAACAAAGGGAAACTAAGAAAACAGACCGGCAAAGTTGTGAATGCGGTTAATGAATACAATACTAATAAAAAAGGAGAGATCATTGAATGGTTTGTGTAAATGTGTATCCAGTTCACTCAAGTGTTATATGAATGACTTCAGTTCGTATTTGAATTTATGTATTTGAAATAGATTTGAATTTATGTGTTTGAAATAGCAGGGACCTATGTGGTGCACACTCGTAGTTGTACATACATAGACATGAATGATATAATTTAGAAATTGATGTGTCGTGTATATACATCCATATAAAAATTGTAGTTTGTGATTAACAATTGAACGATGTCCTCCAAGCACTCTCTTTGAAATTAGATTAATTTCATAAATATAATTAACAATTCAACAACATCCTCCAAGCACTCACTCTAAAATTAAACTTAATTTCAAATATATAATTGCTCATGCACATGATAAGTCCAAACCAAAATTTACTTCATGAAAATCTCTCTTAAATTAAATTAAATTTCAAATATACAAGTTCAAACCAAAAAACACTTCATGAAAATAAAATGAGATATATGACATATAACTTGTAAATTTTTCTTAAATTATTTTTTTAAGTGCACATGCCCATAAGTGCCATAAATTATATTATTTATTATTTTTATGATTTATCATTGCCGCATTTATTTTAAATTATATTATTTACTACTTTAGATTTATTTTAATTTTGGATTTATCAAGCATCGAGAGGGATCAAATCTCTCGAAGTGCAAACCTTTCTTTAAGTTTTACACTCTAAAAAAGATTTGCACTTTAAGAGATTTGATCCTTCTGAACGCTTGAAAAATCTGGGATTAAGATAAATCTAAGCTAGTTCTTTAAAAAAAAATTAATACTTATAATAATGATGCATTGAATAATGTTTCGAAATTATTTATTTCCTCAAATTAAAATAAGATTAGTTTATAGTTTTATGGTTGAGATGAAAATAAACACAATGATAAAATGTTGGTCTTGGTCCCTAAATCAATATGATTAATTAGGGAAAATCATCAACGTAAAATATTCTATTTAATATATATTGATATTTTTGAAATATTCATTAACAACCAATGAACAAGAACTTGTATGAAAGATTAAAACATTTTTAAAAATATTTTCTCTTGCGTACAATTAATTGATGGACAATGGATTGAATTGAGTAGCTTTAATTAAAAAAATATTATTATTTTAATTTCATTTTTTTTAAATCATTATTATTTTAATTTCAATTTTTTAATAAGATTTTTATTCAAATATCAACAAAATGTATAAGAAATTAGATTTTTCAGTATGTCTATGATATTTTTATATTAATTTAGCGGATATTGAAGAGCCTTTTATCTGCTAACTTGTCCTAGAAAGGAAACCAAACCAGATTTTAAAAAGATGTGTTGTAGAATAGAACTAGGAAATATATCATGAAGTTTATATGACTGGCAGACATTAACCTTAAAGAAACTAGAAAACTAAACTGATGAATATGAACCAAGACCAAAATAGTGAGAACCTGGCAAGCATAAAAAAAGAGTGCCTTAACCATTGGGAGGGGGCACCTGGGGAGTAGACCGCAAGGTGTCGGACAACACATAAGCATCATGAGGAGGTCACAGAGTTCCATAAGATGAAATATTGGTGCACATCAGCTGGAAGGAACCCCCATGTCATTTGATTGGCCAAGAAACCATGGAGATAAGTATCTTGTTTTGATCTTCCAAAGCATCTAGTCTATGCTTGAATTTACTGTAGTCCTGGTCTCTAGGAAACATACCTTGCGTGACCATGGTCTTCATGTGCCAATACAACTCCAACGTCATGTAGAATTTAGTATCCATGTTTTTGGAGCAACCCAAATTAGGAATAATTGCACCAATATGTTTTTCAACATCATTGTCCTCCTAAGAAGCTCAAACAACCCTTACACCATCTTCCATGAACAACAAGGCATTGTTAGTCTTTGGAGAAATCGGATCTTCATAAAAATTAGTTGTAACTTCAACTGCGGGAGTCGCTTGGGTCTTGCTGATAGGGTTGAGTGGTCCCGAACAACACGAGGGGCCATGAGAACAGAAGGAGAGGTGGCAGGCCTCGCACCTAAAAATCCTAAGGTAGAATTAAAGACAACTTCCAAAATCACTTAGAAGCAAAGCACAAACTGGAGACAGAGATCATGATGAGCCAGTAAAAGCCAGGCCATTCTAAAAATCATTAAAATCGTCATGGAAAGAAAAGTAGTAAAGACGTGTTTCCATAATGCACTAACAGTCATGAATGAAAGTCCTAGTAGAAGTTGACTTACCATCATCCCTTTCATATCTTCCATCATCCCCCTTCACTCTAGACGAATCCATAGTGGAATGAAGATGGACCTTCACGCGTGTAAACAAAATGGTCAACGAGACAGGGTTAGCTTTGCCATTATCCACACCACCCTCCTCATAATAAGCAAAGCAACCAACTAGCACTCGATCTGTGGGTATTATTATTTTAATTAATATTGTAATATTAAACAAATGAAATGACTTAAATTATAATATTATAATATTAAATAAGTAAAATGATTAAGGATGAATTCATGTATCAATTGAGTTTAATTGGGAGAAATGATATATGTCAATTGGTTTGAGCTCAGGTAGTTGAGAGGGATGATTGTCATCTTCCCCACTCAGATTTAATTCTTGCATGTATCATATTGAGCTCTTAACGAGTATATTATTGTAATGTAATGACTTCGAGCCATGTTATTGACTGAACTTACGCGTAATTATTAAAAGAATTGACATATACTTTTGACTTAAAATGCAAAATTATTAAATAAATTGATTGATTAAATAGTTTTGATTTTAAAAAATCACTATCCTCTCGTTTATTTTCTTTTTTTTAATCATTCATTAATTTAATATGGATATTAACTTTTAAGTTATCACTTAATTATATTTTAAGTTGTTAGGTTTTGTTTATATTTATAATTAAGTGGTTAGGTTTTGTTTATATACAAGAATATAGTTAAATTATTAAATAAATTGATTGATTAAATTATTAAATAAATTGATTAACTAATTAGTTTTAATAAAAAAAACTCTATTATATGATTTATTTTCTTTTTCTCAATAACTCAGTTATTTAATATAGATATTAAATTACCACTTAGTTATATAGTTATATTTCAAGAGGTTAGGTTTTGTTTATATACATTCAAATCTTATTGTATCAATAAAGATTAAGTTAGATCAATAACCTT
>JZKD02S2140160.1:19957-31513 GCA_000966675.3 Picea glauca
GGCTGATATTTGCCTCACTGAGACCGGTTTTTGGATCCCTTGAAGGGTTATCCTTTTTCCTTCTTTGCTCACACATTCTAAGGTTTTATGGTAACAGTCCAATTTGGCTTTATGGGTGGCCAGCTAGTCCATACCAATCAACAGGTCGTATGATCCTAGGGGTAATATATTAAGGGTTGCTTGGGTGGGGAATTCACCCAACATTAATTGGCAGGCTGGTATGACCTCTACTACCTTTCTTTTGGTGCCAGTGGCTAACTGTACCAACCATGGTTTAGTTTGCTTCTGTGGCTGTAGTTTACACTTGTCAACAACTCTAGGGGATATATAACTTAAATTTGAACCAGGGTCAATCAAAATAGACACCAGATGGTTGGAAATCATACCTTCTATTTCCACCACTGAAGCCTGGTGGTCAGCTTGGTTATTATCCAAGGCTACATAAATCTGTGGCACACTCCTTGCCACATCATTGACTGTGGTAGCTTCCTGTATGTTATCAATTTTCCGACTGTTCTGTTTTCGGTGTGGACAGTCTCTCAGGAGATGCTCTTCTCTGCAACCCCAACATTTCAAAGGTTCTTTCTTTGGGTTATTAGTCTTTACTGGTATAGGTCCAGAAGTTTTATTTCCATCCACCGAGGGAAAGTTCTACTGGAGTACACTTCGGTTTGGAAAGTTCATTCTGTTGTTCTTCTTGTAGTTTTTAAATCCCGAGGATTTGATCCCCTTTTTTTGAAATCTCGAACCACTCTTCTATTTCCACTCTCCACGAGACTCTGCCCGATGTCCATATTGTTCATGACAATATGTTTCCTTTCGTATAGTGTCTTGTAAGGTCTTTGGCTCGTCAGATTCAATTCAGTTCCGGTATTCCTTGGGTATCCCACTTATGAAGCATTGTGCCTCCGCCTTCTCTGCTTTGATGTAGGGTACATATCTCAATAAGTTGAGGAATTTGTTGACATATTCCTCCATAGTAAGTTGTCCCAGTTTGAGTTCATAAAACTCTTTAGCCTTCTCGTCGAAATATCTTTCCAACAAATAATTCTTCTGGAAGTACCTCTCGAACCGTTTCCAAGACAGGTCCTCCTCACGGACCCCTTTCATGTTCTTAAGATCTTCCCACTAGATGGAAGCTCTTCCATTCAGATTGAAAGTGGCCACTCGGGCCTTCAAGTTCTTTGAAAAGTCATGGACTCTGAAGTATTTCTTCAGTCCAAGTAGCCAAGCCTCGGCTTCCTCTCCCTTCTTTATCTCACTGTCGAAGGAGGGAGGTTTGGCCTTCTTGAATTCCTCAAATTTATGACTCTTGGAATTCTTTTGCTTCTTCTGTTTTCTGCGAGAATAGGAACTAGTCCTGCTGCTGGAAGAGCCTTCTGAATCACTAGCTTCCTTCTCAGTTGAATCGTCTGACACTGGTCCTTTACCTCTGGGGTGGACCTTTCTTGATGTGCTTCTCTCAGTATGGCCACTGACATGACCATGATTTTGCATCTCAGGTTCATGCCGCATTTGTCATTGTAGGTCGGATAAGATCTGCAGTAGGGCTGCATTAATTTCGGTTTTCTTTTCTTGTTCTTTCATCATCCGTTCATTATCGGCCTTGCAGCTTTGCAATTCGACCATGAGACTCCTCACAGTCTCAGCTAGGTCTGGAGGGGTTCCTATTGCTCTTCTTTCGTCAGACTCTTTGTCTCTATTGTGGGAGCCTTCTCCCACCTCTTGGTGAGTCACCATACTCTATATCTGTAGGTTCCCACGGTTGATCGTCCACTTGAGTGAAAAGACAAACGCTGGATATTAGTCAAGAGTTAAATACATTTTATAATTTGCGCATAATTTATAACTCTCTCACATGCATACACAGTTGGGTTCTCGTTTTTTCAAGTTTTAATCCTGGACAAGAGAGTTAAGTCAGGGGATTACTCCTCATAGGAGTGTTTCGAACGAGGTTTATTCGTGACTCGTGCATAAGCCCAATCAGGCCGAGTGTTGTAACCATGCTTTGATACCACTTTGTAACATACCCGATATCTAAATTTAATTTTTTCGGTCCTCTGTCGGACTCAAGCCCCTAAATAACTGTGGAGACCCAGCGTAAGCTGGATCTTTCTCTCTCCTACACAGCCTTCTGCACCTTGACCGCAGTCTTTCCTGATCTTAATTCTAGGTTATTGGGGTTTCGTCTTTCCTGTTGTCAAGAGTTCTTGTACTCTGCAATTCCCGATCACCGCTAAACTCCTTTTTGACCTTAGCCCCTCCCTGGCTAGGCTTCTAGTCCACACTACCGTACACTCAAGACTGCAGCCTTATAGCTTTCCTTTCATCGGGGTTTCGGGCTTTCTAATATCAAAGTGCATGCACACCTTGGATCCGCGATCCTACAATTCTCGACACGCTCCAACATTCGCTAGTCCCCTGGGCCAGTCTTTTGGGGTCCATACAACCCCCCTCTATATGATTGCCACCTTACCTCTCGTCGGAGTTTCGAGGTTTTCAATGCCAAAGTGCATATGTCCACGAGATTCCTGATTCCTCGAATCCCGAATCTCCTGTTTGTTGATAGCTGGCCCCTTACTATGGCCCTATCCTCCTTCTTTGATGGGTTGATAGCTGGCCCGACTCATCGGGGTTTCAGACTTCGCGATTCTAAAATGCAGAGATTTCGTGTCCACGGAATCCTTGATATGTCGATCCCTGACTTTCTTCGGATCTCGGACACGCTTCCTAAATGTATGGACGGTCCAGGTTAAGCCCTGGTCCATGCGACCACTTCTCGTATGACCGCATCCATATACTTCTATAGAGATTCCTCCTATCGGAGTTTTGACACTCGTGATGTACCAACAACTCGGTTCACCGATCCCCGATTCCTGACATGTTCCTCTGCCACCCTAGCCTCTCGGGCTAGGTCTTTAGTCCACGTGACCAATGTCTCCATGACCACAACCTTCCCTCTTGTCAGGGTTTCGGACTTCGGTGTTTCACAATGTATGGGCTTCTCGTCCCCGTGATTCCCGATCCTCCGAATCCTGACTAACTGACAACTGGCTCCCACTTATCGGAGTTTCACAGTTCGCGATCCCAAAATGCATAACCACTTTGTCACCAGGATCCCCGATATCCCGATGACCCAAACACTGATCAACAACTTCATGTCGGGCCTTTCCCTGATGGCGTCAATTGCTGCCACGCGTCCTCCTCAAGATGGACGGTTTTGATCTCTCCGGGATTTCGAGACTTGTAATGTCCCGATTTCTTTGACCTTGGGAACTCTGATTTCCCGAATACCGATATCTCGATGAAGGTCGAGACGTCCGCCTAGTGTAAGAAGGGTTAAACCCCATGCACCTCCTATCCGATCTGACGGTTGACAAGTAAATGGGCCAAGATCTAACGACCTAGATCCATTCCTCCTGCGCACACTCCAGAGACTAGACTCCGAGTATCTTAACCCGATCCAATGGCTGACGGGATTTTTGAATGAGATCCAACGGCTCAGATTGTCTCTCCTTATGTATTCCTTCACTACTTTGTGGATGTGGAAAGATCAATGGTTCAAATATTCTCTTGGGCCTTGGGATCTATGATCTCGAGTTCCTCGTTGTTCACAAAGATAGAGGGAAAATGGGGCAAGGTATGTAATGCCCTGGTTACTTTCATCAGTCTAACGGTCATGAATGGCTATGGGTCATCCGACGAGTCCTCATTCATCGATTTGTTACTTATCCCTACACTACTATTTCAGAACCTTAAGAGGGTCATTCCTCCTCGCACAGGGTTATTAGAACTTGCCCGTTTAAGTCCCTTCTTCCTGGTTCTTGGAAAACCTTTCCAAGGAGGAAATCTCTGCGAAGAGTCCTATTCTGGGGCCTTCCTGGAAACAGACAAAAGTAAACAGCTTTCCGAGGACGGGCTAGAAGCCTAACTTAGTTCAACCTAGGCATACTTAGATTCATTTCTCAACATAAGTCATGCATGGTTTCCTCTGTCATAAGCATATATCTATATATTCTTATCAAAACACTGCACAGGCATTCTTATACTGAAATTGTTCATAATTTCACAGTTCTACGAGCATATATATATCAATATATGAATTTCAAGACATAATATGTAAAACACTTATCAAAAATAACACCGGAAGTGTGCGCAACTACTGAGAGGGGTGCTCGTTTCCACCCAATCGTAGGCGTAGCGACTCCCAACGGATTTACCACTAGCCATCCCCGAGCTGAGACCACGATGCTCTGAGACTGCGTCTCTCTGTCTACCAGTGACCAGGAGTGAAGGTTGCAATCCTTCCTCTCTGCTATCACCCACTCTGCATAATTCCACAGTTCCCCTCGCGTCTCCCCTTTCCAATCGATTCTTCCATACGTCTTATCCTCTCGCGAGGTTGCGTGTGGCACGATTACCCTCGCGCTGATCAGGCCCGACGGCTCTATAGATAGGCGGTTCACCTTCCCATCCCTCATTAAGCCATCAACCTACCAGCCTGCAAGGTATTAAATTCAGGGCCAGCGAGCCGCTTTTGGTTCCCCGGGCCAGTGGAGTCCAAATACGGTATTTAATTCTCGGTGGAAGTTAACGCCACCTTTTCAAGTGCCTTCCACAGCCATCGTGGTATCTTTTCTGCACATCCCCTCTCAACAGTCCTGCAATAAGTTCAAAATGTCATTCACATTTATGAGTTTTCCATAGTTCTTGGCCATTCCAGTTATATTTACAAACTGGGGGAAACAAGGTGTTACAACGAGCTACTTATTGTCCTAAGTAAACAACCAAGAACTTATGAAAGAAATTTTTTTTCTGGTTACTAATGCAAACCAACAACTACTTAACCAAGAAATATTTTTTTTTTCTTTATTTAATGCTCGCAAAGAAAAAAGGAAAAATGACGACAAGTAAAGACCAAGAAAATTTTTGGCATGAGTGCAGATCGCAAAGAGTCACTAACAATAACACACCAGCTGCGAAAGAAGACTCTCACACTTGTCTAAAAACCCTATGTTATCACTCCAGGAAACTCTCCTAGGCTGTAAGTCAGAGATTCCTGGTAACTCAATCTTTTTGGAAACTATTTTCTCAATAATAGGTGTGGTTTTTGGATCAAGATGAATATCTTAACCTCTGGATTGTATTCTCAATACAGTCTTAGTTATATTCGTGCAACACAAGGCCTTCAAGAGCTATTGTCAGATATGTTTGTATAACAAATGGATAAGAAAACTAATCAGTTAACCAGAACATACATAAAACCATATATATGATGGGTCAACGAACTAGCCAAAGATGCTTGTGATTCTTTCTTAACAATCAAAAGTAAGATGATAGTTACCATAGGATCATTAAACAAAAATGAAAGAACTAATTTCACTCATAAACATAGACAAAGATGAAATAAGGTCTGATAGTAACAAATGAAAGAAGCTTGCAGGATGATATATTAAAGAAAGTGTCTTTCATACAAAACAATAGCATATAGAACTCAAAATCGAACCTTTAGTTCATCTTCTATATTTAGCTTTATATCTTTACAATGCAGTTTTGAGATCCTAAAAGCATGGATCAGATATGCTAAAGATAGAAAGTCAAAATTCAGTTTGCAAAAGATAGGGAATGATCCCCAAAATGAGGTCAATCCCTCATTTCATGGTCTTCATATCTTGTAGTGTCATTGTGTAGTGCAGAATAGCCTTCCAAGGCTAAGTGATGACTCTTCCAAGAGATACAATTCAAATTTGTTGAGATGTACAAAAAATCCAATCTGTTTCCACCAAAAATAGGTGCCAAAATCAACTTGGCTACCCTTTCTAATCCTTATGTACCAAAAATGGATCCTGAAGCTGAATATATAATTCATCATCCATCCATCATGAGTGTTTTCAAATGATTTGGATCAGAAAAACCTCGATCTGTGTAAAAATTCTATCATTCTGGCAGTGACAGGCTTTCGGTGGTTAACATAGAAGACTTCTGGGTGATTTAACTACCGAAAGCTCTACTTTCAGTGGTTAATGAACAATCTTCCTGTTCACCTAAACCACCGAAAAATTGGCTTTGTCAAAACTTCAAAATTTGCAAAAATGATTACCTTGATGCTTCGCTGAGTGTTCAAGGTATTTTAGACGATGCAAATCCTCTTCATGCAGATCTTTGAACTTCAACTTGTTGTGTGGAAGATTGTGGTATATCTACCATGGTTGTAGCTAAGTTGGCTAGAGTTTCCAAACCTATTTTCTCCTATGTTGGTGATTGAAAATCTTTTAATTTCAGCCTCATAATTCTAAGCCGCCTGTACAGCTTCATGTTCTCTCTTATCAACACCCTGTTCCTATCTTTGATCTTATCATGCTTTTCTTTGAGGCTTTGGTTCATGTTGAACAGTTCTGCATTTCTTTCAGTCAAGTCTTGTTATCGATATTTCTTGTAGGGGGGTTAGAATGCAAAAGAATGGGTTAAAAACCCACTTGTCCTAAGTTCGGAGTGCTAATGCGCCCATGATTAAATGAAAGCCAAGTCTGGATGGCAAGGATCACAACGCCCGGATCAACGACGCAGATGGGATTCCAGACCCCCCCTGCCTTTCTACCTTTAAGCGGAGGGGTGGGGTCTGGAATCCGGGGTGCACCTCTTCGATGGTCAAGATCAACACGCCCGGATCAACAGCGCGCAAGGTGATTCTGGATCCCCCCGCCTTTCTATCTTTAAGCGGAGAGTGGGGGTCTGGAATCGAAGGTGCATCTCTCCGATGACTGTAGTTCAATCGCCCAGATCAATGACGTACAGGCCATCTGGGCACCCTCTGTCATCTGGCGATTAACTAATGTGGGCCCCCTTCCCGTCATGTCAGCTTGTGGACCATCCTCCCTCTTGCCATCTGTTCTTTTCCTGGCCGTGCGATGAGGCTCACACCCTTTTACCCTTTCCTCATCTTCCGACATCTGTCACTCTCCCCTTCTCCAGGTCACATGGTCCCTTTCCCATTTCACCATCCATCCACTGCTTTCCATGTGTCTCCCCTGTAACCTCTCTCACTCCCTCATCGCTTCTTACTCTGCTCCCCGCTGTTTCGGCCCCTTCACTTCGTTCCCTTGCCCCCACCTTCTGCGCTGGCCTCCACGCATATTATTTGAGCCAGTTAGTTATTCCAGGTGGTAGCGTGGGAGGCCCTCCATGTCCCAAAGGTGCCAAGTTGGTCGGGCCATCCTCAATCCCAATGAAGCAATTATTGAAGTGGTTGGTGGTGGTTAGACATCGCCTCCGCCATAATGGGAAAGCACGTTAATGAATTAAAGGCACGTCGATTCACCGTTGGAACTGTTAAAGAATTAGATTGTGTCTGACATAAGTCACACGACCTTTCATAGGTTGACTTTCAGAAAGCCATGCAGACGCAAAGCCTTCAATGTAGTATCTTGATTTCACTGTTGTGGTTGTTCTGAGTATATGAAGGCATTTTCGCCATTTTTGTATCTATCGATGGTAGAGCGAAGCTCCGGACTGAAAAGTTTCCATGACCATTCTGGTTTCCGGGTTATGTATCTGTGTTTGAGATTTCTTGTTTTATGACAAACAGTTTTCCTTTTCCATCTCTGTTTTCGTCTCATGTTGGAGAGTTCATGATCGAATGTTTCGTATGAATTAACACAGTTATGTTATGGTAAATGATTTATTGTTGCATTGTTGTTTCTCTAGTTTCCCGCATTTGGAAGTAAGAAGATATTTTTTTCAGATGCCTTCTCTCATAGTCTGTTAGAAGCTTGATGCTTATAGTAGGCCCTTGCACCCTTCTTATGAAGTCTTCCATCTACTCACCCTTATTGCAACTAACTGTTTGAAGTTTATCAAGACCTCACTCGCACATGCATGCTCGCCCTAGTTTCGGAATTGAGATGATACCGTTCTGAGTTTTCTTTCATTTGATCACCCCTTTAAAATCGTGACATTAAACTGATGGGTGTCAGGCTCTGCTCCTGCAAGAAATTTGGGAGCGACTTCTGACGCCAACATTTCTGGGGCCGTTGCCGGGGACGAAGTTGAATATTTTCCTCGGATTTGAACGACAAAGATCAACTAATTCTGAAGGTGCATAAGAAATCAAAACTTGAAGATTGCTACTGTGCACCTGGCGACTCCATTGTGACGACTCCACTGGGGAGGAATCTTCTCTATCAATTGTGGCTTTCAGAGGCAGACACACGCGGTCTCATCCACACCTACCTCTAGCGACACCTGAAGCCAACTCGGAAGCGGTGCGCAGAAAGGGAAATAGCTATGTGAAAGAAGTTTCCATCGCCGAAACAGGTAATGCGCCTTCCCCTTCTGTGAGAACTCCTTTTTCTTATTCTCAACTTCCTAGTCGTACTTCCTCTGAGGTTTCCCATTTTCTGAATTTCGGGAGTGTTCCTGCTGAGTTTTCTCCTCCTGGTCTGGTATCAGAAAGAGAGATCCTTGTCACTCCCCCCTCCCTGGAAGTTGTGCCTCAACACAGACCTCAGGTCTCCGAAGGTCTCACCACCCCTTCTTTTATTGCTACTACTGCATAGAGAGAAGCATCTACACATTTAGGTCCCTTAGCTCTCTCCCTGTTTTCTCCATTGTCTCCTCCAAGAAACTCTTTTCCGACATCTCCCGTCCACACTCCTTCTCCGCTTCCTAATACTCCTATGGCTGGTGCTAATCCCCCTCTGAATAGAATGGATTCCATAGTCGCTACTAGATATGCTCCTTTAATCCTACCTCATCCTATGAATCCCCTCCCTGCTGGAGATTATTTGAAATACATGCCCAAGTTCATTGGGGAAGGGGACATAACTGCTGAAGAGCACATAGCTACCTTTTACAGTTATGCAAACAACTTGAATATCAAGAATGAAGATGTCTGGATGAGAGTCTTTGTCTAGAGCCTAGATGGAAAGGTAAGGAAATGGTTCAGAGGATTGGCCCCTGGATCTATTGTTGGCATTGAAGCCTTGGATAACGTTTTCCTAAGGCAGTGGGGAGACAGAAAAGATTTCATGTATTATATGACAGAGTTTGGGCCTCTGAGAAAAATGGAAGGAGAGTCTGTCTCAGACTTCTCCAAAAGATTTAATAAGATGTACAATAATATCCATGCAGAGATAAAGCCCTCAGAAGCCTCTGCTCAAATTTCATACGCTGGTGCATTTGATCCTTATTTATGCCTGCTATTGAGAGAAAGAAGAGCTACCTCCTTAGCTCAAATGCAAGATGCTATCGTAGAAGTGGAATCCAACATATTGGCAGTTGACAGACTAAGGAACAAAGCAGACGCAGATAGAAGAAAAGGAAGATCCAAAGCCTCAACTTCTGGCCCATCATTGCCCCACCCTCAAGTGAATGAACTGACCGAGATAATGAAGTTTCTGACCGAAGAGGTGGAAATATTGAAGGTGGAAAGGAAGAAAACGTATAAGGTCCCTCAGAACGTCGAAAATAAAGGAGGTTTCAGAAGGCCAAATAATATTGCTTCCCCAACTATGCACAGAGAAAGGGGAAGAGACAGAGAAGACCAGAGAATTCAGGCCCATTTTCAGAACCATTTGGTTGCCCATGAGGAGGAAAGGGAAGCAGATGAGCTGGATCCTGAAATCCACTGCCTAGAAGACACTCCTCCTTTTCCTCATCTCACCCAGACTGCTTATGAAGAATATCTCATGGATGGTCAGCTAAATGAATTGAGCAAGGGAGACAAAGCCAACGGCGGTTGAAGCAGGTATAACCTGAGGTCTGATAAAAGGTAGCAGCACCTGATGTTCCTGAGCAATCCACTAGAACAGAGAAACCTGCTAATGAAGTAGCAGACGCTCACAGAGGTAAGAAGGCTCAACCTCTCTCTCCCATTGTCCATAGTCATGTTCCTGAAATTAGAGAAATCACAAAGCCTATATCTTCTTTCAATTTCAAACATGAGATTCAAAAGATCATAATTCCTATGCCACTCATTGAGTTAATTAAACATGGGGAATTCAAAAAACGCTTCTCTGAGATGTTGAAATCTGAAGCCTCATACCCTCTCATAGACTCCATAAACCTCCAAGACGAAAGGCCTGCAGTTGTCCTAGGTCCCATGGTAGAAGATAGAGATGACTCATCCCCTCCCTTCTACACATCCCTGAACATACATGACAAAGTGCTGCATAATTGCTTGATGAATTCAGGGGCCTCTCACAACCTCATGCCCAAAACTGTCATGGAAGAATTAGGACTGGAAGTCACCCGAGCTTATCATGACCTCTATTCTTTTGACTCCATGAGGGTTCAGTGTTTGGGAGTCATCAAGGACCTGGTAGTCTCCTTGTTTCATCTGCCCATGAAAAGTATGGTTATGGATATTGTAGTGGCTGATGTTCCCCCCAAGTTTGGCATGCCGTTGTCAAGGTCTTGGATTAAGAGACTTGGAGGGACATTACAGATGGATCTCACATATTCCACCATTACAGTATTTGGAGGGGAACATAGGAGATTGTATAGAGAAGCCCAACTAGCCTACATAGTCAGTGACGAAGCGAACCCCACCAATCACTCCATCTTTGCACTTGACACCGACTTAGGGTCTAGTTTGTTACAAGTCACTGAAACTCCTGAGGCCCCTTTGCAGATCAGAAAACAACCCCTTGTCAATCAGGAGGTGCCTCCTCCAACCACCTCTGTTTGGAATATTTTATTTGATGGAGCTTCCTCCAGTGTGGGTGCAGGTGTCAGGGTAGTATTTGTGTCCCCTTTTCAAGAGACCATATCCTTGCCGTACAAGCTGGAATTCGAAGTCACCAACAATGTGGCAGAGTATGAAGCTCTTGTTCTGGGTATAAAGGATGCACAAGAGATGGAAATAAGGGAGATAGCTATGTTTGGAGATGCATAATTGATTGTCCAGCAGGTCAAAAACGTTTATCAGGCCAAGCATCCTCAACTCAAGAATCACAAGAACGTGGTGTGGGACCTAGTTGAAAATTTCTTCCTGGCTTTTAACATCTCTTTCATTCCCAGGGAAGAAAATACTCCAGCCGACTTTTTAGCTTTCACAGCTAGTATGCTCGAAGTTCCTGCACTGCCCACTATTGGATCCGATGTTGAAATAAAGTATAGACCCTCTGTACCAGACAATGTCAAACATTGGAAGGTATTTGAGGATGATCAGGAGATCGAAAAGTTTCTTCAATCCGTTGATAACTTTTCTGCATTGCACATAGATGAGGATCTCGACATTGAAGGAGAACCTGGCCATCACCCTGGGGAGTTTTTGAATAAAATTTCTGATCACCAGATCATTCAACTACCGAGCAATTACATTCCAAAAGGACTAATCCCATTAGAAAGACTGTTCGATGGGAATGATGATCCAGATTATTTTCGGCATGAAATGAGAGCGGAGATATAATAAAAAAAAATGCACAGAGATATTGCAGATATTCAATAATATAAAATAAATGTATCAGAGATGCAACCATAAACACAGATATACAGTAATACACGATTTCTATTAATCAGAGAAATGTACAGAGACTGTAAAAATACAGAGTGAAA
>JZKD02S2140171.1:25396-44898 GCA_000966675.3 Picea glauca
ATTTTCATATGAATCCCTATATTATAACAAGGCTGTGTGGAAGCGTAGATCCTGCCAAGCATGTTACAAGGTGAATTGTGGAAAATGGGGTTGAATTGTAAAAGACGAAAGTGTTCGGTGAAAAATGTATATCACGGAAATGTTGTCTGCAATATGTATATCACGGAACATGGGGCATACAATTTCGTTAGCGCTAAGGCGCGACCCCACGAAGAGATAATTGGTTAAGTGTGTCGAGTTAAAGTGGGATAGGAAAATGTAGTAGATGCAGATGGAAACTGCAGCAAAGATGTGGCAATCAACATGAAGCATAGGTGGTATCCATGCAGTAAATGACACATGGCATGTAGATAACTATTTATTTTTTGATTGTATTTAACAAAATACAATTTATGCATAGTGGAAGACAAATTTTGAAAATTTAAATGCATTTGTCATATAGACTAGTGAAAGATAAAAATATATGAGGACATAAATTTAAAAGGAGATAAGAAAACTGTTTTATTTGAAATATCTCAAAAAATAAAAGTTTGTTACATATTACTGGAAATTTTGAACTATATCAAAAAATAAAAGTCTACTACATATTACTGGAAATTTCAATGCATTTGTCATATAGACTGGGATTGGGGCTCCCGTGGACCATAAGAGAAATATGTACAAGAAACAGGACTGTAGAAAGAAGATAGAGTGCAATGCCTGCAAAAAAATAAATTGAAAGGTATAAGTGTTTGGCTACACATTTCTATTTAAAAAAGTGGAATAACTAGGTTGATAAACAAAGCAGGATGTGATCAATAGACTTACAATGATGGTACATATGAACCCTTTTGCTATTTGCTTGTGACTATCATTTCATTGATGTCTTCGACGAAAGCTGGAATCGCGGCCTGCTTCAATTCCCTTTCGAGCCATTCTTGAATGTAGCTTCTCATTGGGGCAACGTTGATCCCATTCCAAATTTTTATCTTGAAAAACTCATTTTCTAATTCCTGGAAGTCGATAGAAAGATTACAAAGAGTTTGATGAATTTCCTCTTTTTGTATTGAATAGTCGACTAGCTAGTCATTGACATGAGCTTAATCATATTCAAGGATGATGTAAAACTTTTCCAAAGACAACTCCTTAAACATATCAACCTCTTTATCGAACTCTTGCCTAGTTAAGGGCAAGGAGTTTGCGATTAAGTCAGGGTCTTGGAAGTCGTTGGTCTTTCCGACTAATTTTATTCTTGACAACCTTGTGAATAATTTATCTTTCTTTGATATGGCTTGTTCACATGAATGAAAAATGAGATGCATGCTCTTCAGTTTTTCTTTCCAGCATGCATTTAAATGACCGATCCGGTTTTTGGATGGAAGATCTTGTTGTCATATTTTTGTTTCTGTCATATTTTTGACAATGGTGCCAAAAGGAAGGACCGTGTTTAAATAGAAATGTTCTTCATATTTTAACTCCGCCTGAAAATGTTCGAGCAAACTATCTGCCCTGGTTCCAAGGGAAGTGATGGTTTGTGATGTTTTCCATGCCTCAGTAACCAGTTCCATTCTTTTCTTGATATTATTCTCCACATATCCTCTACAGGATGCGAGGAGGATGGAGGATCCTTTTAAGTTGGCTACAGGGTTGGTAGGCATGGTTGTTTCCAAAGGATTGGCAAGAAATGGCATAGGAATCAAAGCCTCTTCCAATTCCTTGACCCAGTCCTTCAGTTTGGTATTCTCAGCCTCGATTCCTCTAATGGAATCATGAAGTGCATCTCCTTTTGCCTTGTGAAGTTGAAAGATTTGGGACGATCACATGTTGGCAAGGTCAACCTATGAACAAGATTTTCCTTTCTTATTTTTTACATCTTTTTTCTCAATGATCATTTTTTTGGACTGGATGTAAAAAACAACAGTCTAGAACACGAAGTATTCATCTTTGTCAAAATTTTCGGTATCGGATATGTCCATTGGACGACTATGTTGGATGGCATCTCCAAGATGATCAAGGTAGTGGAGCATGCTATCCAGATCAATGTCAAGTTCCATGTTCTCACTCTAAATTTCTGGCTCTTCCGCCTGTCCCGCATTTTTTTTCTCTTCTTGTCTACTAGAAGCTTGTGAGAAATATCAATTTTAGAGTGAGGAGGGTCCTTATCTCCTCCTCCGTTTGAAGAAATCTGAGTTGCTTTGTTGTTGTGGTGGGCTGTTGGAGCGATGCTCCGGGATGTCGTACTTTTTGAAGTGCTATTTTCCGATTGAACACTCTTGTCACCGGAGCCTTTCCCCTGTTGCCTGCACAATTTAGTGCTACTTTGCAGTGTATCTAGGTCGCCGACATAAAAAGAAGGAGCGTTTCCGCCAGTGTCTTTGTTTTCGGACAAGTGTTTTATGAAAAAACATTCGTCGACGCCAAGTGTTTGTAAATGTTGTCGAAAAATATTATCGGGGTCGAACCCTCTTATGTTTTCAGCATATCTCAGGTTGAAGTTGCTAGAATGCACTGCGAATTCATCAATTTTGTTGACATTTTTCAACTTGAACTCCCCGACTTTCCAAGGAAAAGGAATGAACTGTTTTTTTCTCTTCTTTTGCAATAGATGCAACTAGTAGTTGTATTGACGTGCTACTTCTGCAACAAACATTCTATCTGTAAAGTGACATGGAAGGAGAGAAGGTTTTTTCATGGAGCCAAAAATTCTTATCACAATGTAATTATCCAAATGTTCAAGTGTCCCCTTCCTGTCCAAAAAACTGGTTTCCTGTTCAGATATGTGGGGAGCATCTTCTCCTAACAACAAAAATTTGAAAACATACACGAATCCATTAAAAACCTCATAAAAAAAGTGGGAATCCTTGTGCTTCCACAAGGATTGGTACCAAAACATTACTGGGTCGAATTCCCAGTTGACATTCTTGGACGGAGACAGTTCTGGAAACTGACAGCAATGTGCTATCGCAAAAAATAAGTAGGATGACATATAAAATTTCTTTTCCCTTTTGAAGATTGACAATTGAGAACATATTTCATGGGAAATTAACTTGCCCCAATAAAAAATGGCTTGTTCATTGATTGTGAAATACAAAATATAGAGAGCCATTTGGGAAATAGTTGATGTGGACTCTTGTCCTGTTATTCTTGTAAACAACCAGGCAATTTCGCGGAATGGATTTCTAAATGAACTAACCTGCAAGCTTGTGATATCTTCAAGAACTAGAATCGGGTCTTCCAATAAATGGGGCATAAGGTCCAACCCATTATTATGCTTTGCTAGGAACTGTTTGCAATCTTCTTGTCTGAACGTCAATGTTGGCTCTGACAATCTTAACATTTGGCGGAAGACCTACAGTGACAAAGAAATAGAAGAGCGGTCCCTCAGTGAAATAATTCTTTTGTCTGAAAAAAATTTATCGGCACACCAATAGACTAGGTCCTTATAGTCAAAAACCTCAGGGACACAACCTACATGAGCAATCCCAGAGGTCCGAATTACTTGGTTCTTTGCGACATGGGTTGAGTAATAAGAATATTCCCTGGACCACTGGAAGTCATGGTCCGCACACCTGAAGATGTTCATTATATATCCACATAAATGATGTCGAGATGACGCCATAGGTTTATGAGAATGTTGGTTTGCTCCAGACAATGGTTGAAATGAACACTTATAGATGATAATGTAACTCTTCACTAAATCTTGGTTAAATGATTATGAATGGGAAATCTCCTCGAGCCTTTCGCTGATTAATGACAATTTGTATGGGTGGTGCATGATGAACTATTAGCAGTAAAGATTACTTATTTCATATTTAGAAATGCGAAGGTGGCGGGTATGATGAAGAGCAATTAAGGATTGGATGTTTCGTGAACGTGCCAAGGTGATGATGTGCGAACGACATTTCATGATTTTGAAATCAACACTCGGAAGGGATAATACAACCCCCCAGAAATCTTGGTTTAATGGGTATTAATAGGATATCTCCTTGAGCCTTTCACCCATCAATTACAATCTATACGGTTCCTGCATGATGAGATGTTAGAATTAAAGGTCAGTAATTGCCTATTTAGAAACAAGATATATATATATATATATATATATATATATATTATTTTTTTCTTTTTTTTTCTTTTATTATAGACAAGTGCGAAGGTCACAGAGACGGGGGAGAGAAAGGAACAAATGGAAAGGTCTGAAAAGTGGTCGGATGACATTCAAAATAGGGTTACGGGGATACTCAGGAGAGGTGAGTGTTCCACGGTCAAATTTTATGTATCATAATTTTTGACTGCAAAATGTGTAAAATGAAAGAGAGCATGATGGGGCAGTTCAATGGCTAATTTGTATATTTGCGGAATTCCGGGACAGTGGCTAAGTATGGAATATGGAAACGGTCGAGTGGACTCGTTCTCGGAAGCGAGGATTGAAGTTTTCGTGAACAAACCAACCCAACGACGCGCACATGACATTCCATGATGTTTGAAATTAACACTTTCTAATTGCATGCTTATAAATAAGATCTTATATATAGTTGGTAATTTCTAATTGAAAAAGGGCTCGGGCACATGAAACAACGACTAGGAACTAAATATTTCTTGAACGAGCCAAACTAACGATCTGCGAAAGAAATTCGAAGAAATGGCAAAGTTGGAAAGGGGACAAACGTGCTTCAAAATGGGGTGACAATAGTTCCACAGAAGACGTGAGGACCCGACGGTTAAGTTGTATTTCTAAGAAGTTTTCAGTGCAAAATGTGTACCATAGAAGAGGGCATGATAGGTAGACCATAATATGGAAGACGGTATGATCTGAGTCCGGTTGTAAATTTGTATATCGTGGAAGTGACAGTACTGGTCATAGGTCATGGAACAATAGAAGTCCAATCTAGAGCCTGCCTACTAGGAATCCACAGTTGGAGAAGTGTCTGGGTATAAGAGTAGGAGTGCAAACGTGAACCCGCAAGTTTTCCCACGCACGCAACCATACATTTTTGAAAAAATGAATAAGTGATGAGAAATATAAAGTTTAAGGAAAAGAGAAACAAATATTTGGTTAAGTATAAAAGACGAAAAAGAAGGGCCAATATATTCACATCTGTAACAAACATCCCATTTTCCTGCCAAGATATATACTTGGAAAGAAGTGCGAAGGTGGTGGGAACAAAAAACAATGACTAGGAATACAATCCGCGAGTTTACTTGGTTCTTGGTTGTATGCTTCGTCTGTCAATTCGTATATTGCAAAATTCTGAGTCATTTTTTTAGACAACCAAACCGCAAGTCCGACTGTCAATTTGTATAGTGCGGAAATCTGGGTGTTGTTTGTAGAACACATAACTATAGAGGAAATGCTTTGCCCTTTAATATAACTTCTGTGACACAAATGTAGTATGTGGCCCATTTTAGCACTTTTCCATCCGTAAAGAATGGAAATCTTGAGCCCGCCATCCCTAGAGCCTGTGTGTCAATCTGTATATTACGGAGCTCCGAATGTTGTTTGGAGGTCACAGAAAAATAAAAGTGCAATGTTGAGCCAACCATCGTGCAAGTCTGCCTGTCAATTTGTATATCGTGGAACTCCGGGTGCTACTTGTAGGACATAGAACAATAGAGAGCCAATTTAGAAAAAGGGGAAGCGCTCGGTCGAAACACGTGAATCCACCAACCCGCGCAGTAAGGCATTTTTGGAAAAAAACGATTAAGTAACCAGGAAGAGAAACTACAAGGGATAAAAGAGTGGGAAAATAGAAAGGCGGAGGACAATTTTCGTAAGCGCGAATTGGCTTCAAACAAGCCCCATTGTTGTAAAACCATCATTTTATACTAATTGTCAGCAAATGATTTGTTGAAGATTAGATTTTATTGCAATGCATGGGTGTTGATACATTCTTCCATGACTATAACATATTAACTTAAGTATTAAACTTCACTTTCTACTAATTGTCAACAAATGATTTGTTGAAGATTAGATTTTATTGGAACATGTAGGTGTAAGTGTGTGCTTGATACATTCTTCCATGACTGTAACATATTAACTTAAGTATTAAACTTCTTGCATTATGGGTTGTTAGCATTAAAACTTAATAATTGCATGTTGGAAAAAAATGATTAAGTAACCAGGAAGAGAAAGTACAGGGGATAAAAGAGTGGGAAAATAGAAAGGCGGAGGACAATTTTCGTAAGTACGAATTGGTTTCAAACAAGCCCCATTGTTGCAAAACCATCATTTTCTACTAATTGTTAGCAAATGATTTGTTGAAGATTAGATTTTATTGCAATGTGTGGGTGTTGATACATTATTTCATGACTGTAACATATTAACTTAAGTATTAAACTTCATTTTCTACTAATTGTCAACAAATGTTTTGTTGAATATTATATTTTATTGGAACGTGTGGGTGTAAGTGTGTTCTTTATACATTCTTCCATGACTGTAACATATTAACTTAAGTATTAAACTTCTTGCATTATGGGTTGTTAGCCTTAAAACTTAATAATTGCATGTCTAGAAACAATAATGATGGTTTTGTTGCAACATTGTACTTTGATATTACTATGTTCTATTTGCATTGCGAATAGAATTAAACGTTGGTTTGAAACTGTGTGTAATCCATTTTTTGTTTGCATAAAATCTTGGTGGATTGACACAGTACATTGTCATATAATTGTTAGATGTTCCATCTAAGAACAAATTACCTAAGTAAATACAATATCTAAGAACTACGAGACCACCAAACCATGCCAATGAGAACAGACGTTAAATCCAGAAAAGAAGAAGCAACGAAGAATCCAAGGAATTTTTTTTTTAATAGCAAATCCATTTAAAAAAAGAAAAAGAAAAACACCGAGTATTGTGCATATATCCTTAGAAATTGGACCCATTTCTTCGGGCCAAAACATTGAACGTATCTGCCACAAACACAGGCACATGATCCATAGTATGCTTGATCCTTGCAGTTTTCTTCTCGATGAATCATCCTGTGGTAAAATTGATAGTTTTCAGAAGCTTCCTGTGAGGAAGAAGACAAAAAATGTTACAGGGCGGAATAACCCTTAACAAAAAGTTAGGACACAACTAGAAACTACCTCTGCACAGTCGAAAAGACTTCAGGGACATAGGTTGCACGTGAAATTCCAGAGGTCCAAATTAGTCCATTCTGGGTGGAAAGAGATGACTAGTAGAAATATGCCTTGCACCAATGAGAGTTCTGGTCCTCATTCCCAAAGATGTTAATTGTATATCCAGATAACAAGACAGTAGTCCCGTAAATGAATATTTTTTTGGCTTGAAATTTATCTCTGGGAGTATCAACATATCATTTCTTTACAGTGAAAGTCTTCCGCCCAGAAAAAACTAATTTGGACCTCTGAAATTCCTACTTTCAAGCTACAAAGCGGCTGTTGCGTTCAACGTCCGTTTCTTTTCTGAAACTCCTTTTGGTGTTGTCAAGACCGCCATCACTGAGCCTGGAAGTTCTGCCCTTTATGGTTGATTTCAATTTGGGCGCAGGAGTGGGAATAGTTTTTGCATTGCCATCATCCATTATCGTATCATCTCCCATCAGATCATATTCTTCCGACTCAGAATCCATGACATCAACCTCTGCGCCAGGCATCAATGCAATTGGGCAGGTTCTCTGAGCAGGCATGGTTGCCTTGGAATTCTTTGGCTTGAAATATATCTCTCGGTGTACCAAGGGACCATCTCCTTTTTTTCTCTTGGGTGGAGGGAGATGAGTAGTAAGAATATGCCCTGGAATACTGGAACCTCTGGCCATTATGCCAGAATGTGTTTACTGTATATGGACAAAAATGCTGCCACAAGTTAACGAGAATTTCTGTTTTCTCCAGACGATGTTTGAAATGAAAATTGGGGAAGGATAATGCATATTGAAAATTAATGCATATTGATAATAGGGAAGGATAATGCATATTGAAAATTAATGCATATTGATAATAGGGAAGGATAATGCATATTGATAATGGATAAGGATAATGAAAATTATGGTTTAATGCATATCAATGGAATATATCCTCGAGCCTTTCGCTGATCAATGACAATCTCCAGGGTTCATGCGGAATGAGCTGTTACCATTAAAGCTCACTAATTGCATATTTAGAAAAAAGTGCGAAGGTGGTGACGATGATGAAGAGAGATTAAGAATTAGAGATTTCTTAAAGGCGCCAACCTGCCAGCGCACGAAATAGATTGGATCATGTTTGAAATGAATACTTGGAAAGGATACCACTCTTCTCCGTAAATCTTGGTTTAATTCGTAGTAATGACAAATATTCTCCGGCCTTTCGGACATTAATGACAATCTTAACGGTTCTTGCAGGATGAAATACTAGCATTAAATATTAATTATTGCATATATCTGGATATAATTATGAAGGTAGCGGTGATAGTGAATTGCGACCAAGCATTATACAGTTCGTCCACCCGCCAACCCGCGAAATAGATTCCAAGAAATGACCAAGTATGGAAAGTGGTTGGGCAGGTTACAAAAAAAAGGGCAGAAGATATACCCAGGAGACGTGAGGGACCGATGGTCATATTGCATCTCAGTGACATATATTGGATGTCAATTTGTATGTCGCAGAATTTTGGGTGTTGTTTGTGCATAGGGGAACAAAGGAAGCACAATGTCAAGAGAGAAATTTGTATATTGTTGAACTTCAAGTTCTGTATATAAAAGCATGAGACATTTGGAAAAAGGACCAAGTAAATAGAAAGTGAAATCATACGAGATGAAGGGGAATTTGTTTGATAATTTGTAAGTCACGGAAGTCCGTGTGCTATTTGCAGGCGACGGAACAATGAAAACACAATGTTGAACCCACCTATCCAAGAACCCACGATTCAAAAAGTTTGTTCAATATGAAATGAGGAAGCGGTCAGTTGGGCTGGTGATATAAAAGTAACAATGGAAATCTAAAGATGCGAATCCGCCAAATCCCACACCTAGACATTTTCCGAAAAATGAGTAAGTAAAGAAAGGGAAAGCAGAGGGAAAAGAGAAAGCGGATGGCAATTTTTGGAAGCGAGAATTGGTCATAACAGTAACTATGGAGTGCATTAAACATGTTACAGGTTCTTCAATCAAGGAATAGATACAACGAGTGATGTTTATAGTTTCCAGGATCTGTTTGTATAAGAGAAGCATTGAAAAGTTACAAGAAAATCATTTTTTGGATGTTTAAGTAAAGTCTATGTACTTCTAGCTTCACCGCAAGTATAACAACGACAAATTTGAATTTTAATGTCCTCTCATTCATATGATTGTTCCATTAGACTTCACATAGTATATATTCTTTTATTTCAATTTTTTTGCTAATTTGTGGATCACGGAAGCAAGGGTGTTGTTTGCAGGCGACAAAACAATGGAAACATAATATTGAACCCGCCTATCCGGTAGCTCGCCTATTCGGAAAATCGCGAGCCAAAATTTTTGTACAATATGAAACGGGGAAGCGGTCAGTCGGGCTGGTGATATAAAAGTAAGTGAAATCTGAAGACGTGAATCCGCCAACTTCCGCACCTAGAAATTTTTTGAAAAACAAGTAATACATATTAAATATGTACTATAAAGTAAGAACATGAGATTTTATAGAGCATGTATGGATCCTGCATTCCATACTTGGCCATTTTTTGGATGGTGGGTTCTCGGGCTCAAAAATTGGGCCTCTATTGTTCTGTGGCCTACAAATAGCACCCAGAATTACGCGATATACAAATTGACAAGTGGACCTGCGAGCTAGTTGGGTCAACATTGCACTCTTATTGTTTCGTGTCATACAAACAACACTCCGAGTTCCGCGATATACAAATTGACAAACAGACTCCACGGCTAGTGGCCTCAAGATTGCGATTGTTTATGGATGGTAATCCCTATCAACTATCTAACATTATCTAAAAAAATTATTTTCAATACTAAATTATTAATATTAAATATTGATATTGTATAATTTAATTATACAAAAAGTTTGTACAATATGAAATGGGGAAGCGGTCGGTCGGGCTAGTGATATAAAAGTAAGTGAAATCTGAAGACGTGAATCTGCCAACTTCCGCACCTAGAAATTTTCCAAAAAAAGAGTAATATGTACTAAATATGTGCTTCTATAAATTATGGACATGATATTTTATAGAGCATGTACGGATCCCGCATTCCATAATTAGCCACTTTTTGGATTACGGGTTCATGGGTTGGTGGGCTCAAAATTGGGCCTCTATTGTTTTGTGGCCTATAAATAGCACCCATAATTCCGCGATATACAAATTGACAAGCGAACCTGCAGGTTGGCTGGCTCAACATTGCACTCTTATTATTTCATGTCCTCCAAACAACACTCGGAGTTTCGCGATATACAAATTGACAGACAGACTCTAGGGCTGCCGACCTCAAGATTGTGATTGTTTACGAATGGTAATCCCTATCAACTATCTAACATTATCTAAAAACATTATTTTCAATACTAAATTATTAATATTAAATATTGATATTGTACAATTTAATTAGAAAAAAAAGTTTGTACAATATGAAACGGGGAAGCAGCCGGTCGGGCTGGTGATATAAAAGTAACTGAAATCTGAAGACATGAATACGCCAACTTTCGCACCAAGATATTTTCCGAAAAAATGAGTAATATATACTTAATATGTACTTTTATAAAGTATGGAAATGAGATTTTATAGAGCATGTACGGATCCCACATTCCATACTTAGCCACTTTTTGGATCGCGGTTCTCGGGCTGACGGGCTCAAAATTGGGCCTCTATTTTTCTGTGTGCTACAAATAGCACCCAAGAGTTCTGCGATATTGACAGGTGGACTTGTGGGCTGGTTGGCTCAACATTGCACTTCTATTGTTCCGTGTCCTCCAAACAACACTCAGAGTTCCGCAATATACAAATTGACAGACTGACTCTAGGGCTGGTGGGCTCAATATTGCGATTGTTTACGGATGGTGATCCCTATCAACTATCTAACACTACCTAAAAACATTATTTTCAATATTAAAGTATTAATATTAAATATTGATATTGTACAATAAAATTACATAAAATTATTAAAGGATGTTAAATATCTTATTTAAAAGAAAAACCCACGTATTCAAAAACTTGTGTTCCAAAGTTTTTGTATAATATGAAATGGGTAAGAGGTCGGTCAGGTTGGTGATGTAAAAGTGGGTGGAAATCTAAACACATGTATCCGCCAAGTTCCACACCTAGAAATTTTCTGAGAAATGAGTCATACATACTAAATATGTACTTTTATAAAGTATGGGCTTGAGATTTTATAGAGCATATACAGATCCCTCATTCCATACTTAGCCACTTTTTGAATCACGGGTTCTCCGGATGGCGGGATAAAAACGACGCCTATGTTGTTATGTGCCCTACAAATAACACCCAGAGTTCCGCGATATACAAATTGGAAAACAGACTTGCTGACTATTTGAATTTTAAGGGCCTTGTGTTGATATGATAACACAATTGGACTTCGGCCAGTTTACATTCGTTTATTACAATATGAAACGGGGAAGTGGTCTGTCGGGATGGTGATATAAAAGTAAGTGAAATTTGAAGACGTGAATCCACCAACTTTCGCAGCTAGAAATTTTCCGAAAAATGAGCAATACATACTAAGTATGTACTCTTATAAGTATGGACATAAGATTTTTATAGAGCATGTATGGATCCCGCATTCCATACTTGGCCACTTTTTGGATCACGGGTTCTCAGTCCGGCGGGCTCAAAATTGGCCCTCTATTTCTCTGCATCCTACAAATAGCACCCAGAGTTCCGCGATATACAAATTGACAAGCGGACTTGCAGACTGGCTAGCTCAACATTGCACTTCTATTGTTCCGTGTATTCCAAACAACACTCGGTGGAAATGAGTAAAATATACTAAATATGTACTTTTATAAACTATGGACATGAGATTTTATAGAGCATGTACAGATCCCTCATTCCATACTTCGCCACTTTTTGGATCGCGGGTTCTCGAGCTGGCAGGCTCAAAATTGGGCCTCTATTCTTTCGTTCCCTACAAACAACACCCAGAGTTTCGCGATATATAAATTGACAAGCGGATTTGTGGGTTGGCTGACTCAACATTGCATTTCTATTGTTCTGTGTCCTCCAAGAAGCGATCAGACTTCCATGATATACAAACTGACAGACGGACTCCAGGACTGGCGGGCTCAAGATTTCCATTGTTTACGGATGGTCATCCCTATCAACTATCTAACATTATAAAAAAACATGATTTTCCAATACTAAAATATTAATATTAAATATTGATATTGTACAATTCAATTACATAAATTATAAATATTAAACCCGCCTATTCGGAAAACTGCAAGTCAAAAATTTTGTACAATATGAAATGAGGAAGCGGTCGATTGGGCTGGTGATATAAAAGAAAGTGAAATATGAAGGCGTGAATCCGCCAACTTCCGTACCTAGAAATTTTCTGAGAAATGAGTAATACATACTAAATATGTTCTTCTATAACGTATGAAAATGAGATTTTATAGAGCATGTAGGGATCTTGCATTCCATAGTTAGCCGCTTTTTGGATCGCAAGTTCTCGGGCTGGCAGGCTCAAAATTGGGCCTCTATTGTTATGTGCCCTACAAATAGCACCCAGAATTCTGTGATATACAAATTGACAAGTGGACCTGCAGGCTGGCTGGCTTAACATTACACTTCTATTGTTCTGTGTCCTCCAAAAAACACTTGGAGTTCCATGATATACAAATTGAAAGGTCAATTATTAATATTAAATATTGATATTGTACAATTTAATTACATAAAATTATCAAAGGATGTTAAATCGCTTATTTAAAAAAAAACGAAGGAAACAAAACAAAGTTTTTTAAAATTCTATCATCACAAGCATAACAATGACCAATTTGAATTTTAAGGGCCTCTTGTTGATATGATAGCACAATTGGACTTCACACAATATATATTCGTTGATTTTAAATTATTCTAGGAGATTAATTTTACCAAGTTCATCAATCAAGGAAAAATGCTAAAACAAGCCACACACTACATTTGCGTCACAACGCCATACAAATTATCAGGTGGATTTGCGGGATAGATGGCTAAAAAGTTGCAATTCTATTGTTCTGTCTCCTCAAAACAACACTCAGAGTTCTGCGATATACAAATTGACAGACGAAGCATACAACCAAGAACCAACTAAACTCCAAACAAGCCGCAAGAAAGTCCCACAAGGTTCCAGAGAGCAAGACGCATCGACCTTTGCATCAAACAATTTGATATACAAAGAAAAGACGTCACAGCATTCCTTTTTTGTTACATCTGTTATATGTTCCCAGTAGAAAATAACCGAGGCCATGAGATATATGGGGTTTGCTGCCATGCTTCCCATTCTTTGACCGAACAATCTTATGTGCATGCAATCTCAAGTACTCGAGTCCGACGAACATTCATCTGGATGTTGAAGAAATATTACAGATACACATGAGATATTTTCGTTTCCTACCAAAGTTTGACATGTACTTTTTTTTCCTTCTTCAGCCGATATGAAAAATTGCATTGTCCTCATTTAAGGTAAATTTGTTGTGTATCCGTAAGTCGCGCATCATGTAGACACTACTTGCCTTTTTCTGTAGATATGTTTCATACGACAATTCTGCCAACCTAGGAAGAAAATTTTGTAACAGAGTCTACCTAACTGTATAATGCACGGTTGTGTTTCCCACGGTTCAAATGACAACACTGAGGCAATTTCCATATATATATGGACATTTTTCACTGCATCGCAGACAATCAATCATATCATCACTTATCAAAGGAGGGGCAGAAGTAGGAGAGTTGCATTTTGCACATACAGGTTCAAAGGGGGTCGAGTACACATTCGCTGCAACAAAAAAACATTCAACTTGAGAACGCGAGCATAGGAATTAATACATTGAACAATATAATACACAACTGCATCCCCCCCTTTAAAAAAAAATAAATAAATAAAACAAGCCACAAAAATTTGGTGAAGGCTATTTGTATAAGAAAAGTGAGGATGATTTTGTGGATGTATACACACAACAGTTGTAGAGCTAGATAGTTTCTTCAGATCCTACACTATATCTGTTCGCAACTCTCTTACAAACGTTGCCTGGGTTGTGCGAAAGATCCTTTTTCTAACATCCCTTTTCTTTGTTATATTTTTGAAGAGCATAAGTGGAAACTTCCCTTTATGCAATTGTTGTTCCATTGAGGAAAACAAATTTGAATAGGTATCGAACAATTGCAGCTGCAACATGGAACCATGCAATATTTGTGTAACTTACTCAATATACATGCACATGCGAAAGTAAAGGACAAAACTGGATATGGAAAGTGGTACCATTGCCTTGTCTCTGTCCAAATATCCATCCTTTATATGGAGAATGTGTTGCGAGCCAAGTTTTCTCGCCAGTGTGATAGCTGTGCCAATGGTTCCGATTGGGTAAATATCACTACTTTGTGCAAGCTGGTTGATAGTCACGTCTGAGATGAAACAATATTCTGAACAAACAACGAGAATTTTTTCCACAATACTTGTTTCGTTGAGCAAAATAATCCGATCACAATCACCACGGTCATATACTGTTTTGGGCAATATATTAAAATTTGTAATGGATATCCCATTACCTGACAATATCTTTTCTACATGTTTCTGTACAAGTTGTGTAGGAATAGTCTGTGTCACTGTCATCATGGCCTCCTTGTCTGTCATGTCAGCATGCATAATGGATCTAGTTTTGTTTGTATTGTCCAAGTACGTGTTATAGATGACCATTATGTCCCCGATGAACACTTGTCCAGTTCGACGATTGTTCAAGCCTTCTATTGATAGTACTTTGGGTGTTACAACTCTAGACCTGGTGACAATTTTTGAACAGGAAAACTAAAGTGAATGGTAGTGTTCATTTTTTTTTTGTATTCTTCTTTCACTGGCATAAATCTACAAGTACACGCATAGCCGCGATGAACTATGGAGCCAGAGTTTTGCAACCACACCTCTTAGTCTACGGAACCTACGCTATGTTCCATGTCTCGCTTGTTCTTGTTGATACTTCTTCAGAATTGCAAACCATGTATTGCAGATGACATCAACATATTCACCATGCCATAGATGAATAAATAGCCAAGGATATTTGTTTTGTAAACATGCTAAGAGCAGAGCGTATGCATATTTATCTTTGGCCTTGTCAGTCTGCTGATGTCTGGGATGACTAACTGCTCATGGCCATGTCAATAGTCCAATTTTTTTTGATGCAAGCATGTGAAGATGAACATCAACACTAAACAAGCATATGGATTGTATATTGTCCATCAGAAGGACTAAACAAGCGTAAATTTATATGCATATGATTTTTTTGACTGGAAAAATGTGTTGTTAGTAAACAAGGTGTGAGGGCAGGGCACCGTGACCAATCTGTATATCGCGGACCCCAGGAAGTGAGGGGATCAATCTTAAATCTGCCAGCCTGAAACTCACAATCAATAAAGTGGGTAAGTATGGAATAAGGTAGAAGTTTGACCATAGATGTGAAACCATTAGTCCGCCAACCGGTGCACCAAGGCATTTTCGGAAATACCACTAAGCAGATCAATTAGAAAACAAAAGGGATAATAGAAAATGGAAAAAGTAGAAATAGGGAGGGTAGAAAGGCCCATTGCTGCCAATCCATTGTTTTCTAGTCTAACATTATATGCCCCCACCCAGTTTGTATATTTAATTTACCAGCAAAATTGGTATACCTTTTCGAAGATTGTACCACAGAACCCTTTGCTGTTGCACAGACCAATTCATCTTCCTGTCCAACCAACCTGTATCTTCCAAGGTAGCAACACCAAATATGCAATGGACATGAAGACAAGTTAGTATGAACACAAACATGTAAAAGAAAGAGAAACACGTCTATTTATTCCAATGTAACAACAAACAGAATATGATTCACATGAGAATACACATAAATATATTATATTTGAAGGAATAAAATAACAAAAAAAGAAAAAGAAAAAAAAAAGGTGCAAAGCAGCAAAACAAGCACAACAAATATACAGACAATAAATGAAAAAATGAACATTGGAATATGAAATAAGAGTACAAGTATCCACTTCTGTAATTCCTTGTCTACATTCCCACCAAAGAGTCCATCGTCCTCTCTAACCATTATGTTTGTTTAAATGTAGCAATGCAACGAAAATACAACGGGCATGAAGTAGGTTAGTATGCAGGAAGAGATGTAATGAAGATAAGTTATTATGTAGGAAGGTATGCAACATCTACATACAATAAACTAGGTGAACACATATACAGACAATAAATGAAATACAAAACAACAAAATATGAAATAACAGTACAAGCATGCATCTTTCTATCTCCTCTTCAACCGATGCAGTCAAGACTCCGTTGTTTTCTCTAGCTATTTTGTTTGTTTGAATGTGGGAACACACAAAATACAATGAACATGAATGGAAGTTGATATGCACCGAAGAACAAGTAATATGTACATACAGTAAAAGAGACTCAATGAATAGTTTAAAATATAGGCATAAACATGAACCTTTGTGCTTCTCCATCCATAGTTGTAAATATGTAATTTTTTTCCCTACCTAAAATATATTACAAGGCACAAAATATTACAAAATTGCATGGCCGTAGCTAAAGGATTTATGGTTTTCCGTGGAAAAGTATATAGATATGCTTTCACCGATGGAAATACATGTTCTTTATCCTCTACATAGACTGTTGTGCCCATGATACAAGATTTTGGTTTTTTGTGGAAAACTACCCAGATATGCTTCCAGACATGGAAATATAATTTTGCAGAATCTTTGTTGCACATATCATATCTCAAGAACAAGACAAATTGTATCGTGGGCACACCAGTCTGTGTAGAGGAATAAGAACATGTATTTTCATATGGGCACATTTCACCATACATGGTTTATAAATGCAACCTACATATGTTCTATTTTAACAAAAAAACAACGGATATTGCAATTTCAAATGTACTTCTCGAACTATTTTTCATGCAATTATTTTCTTTCATGTCAACACTGAAGCACCAAAAAAATATCATAGCAGGACATATATCGACCTCGCTAGATAGGGAAAATAACATGAATGCATGTCGACTCGTGGGTGCAGAGGCTGAACACCGTAAAGCGCCCAAAAAACAATAATAATCCAAAAAAAAACCAGCTCCAACTACCGGCGCAGGACCCCAACCCTGCAAAGCCGAATCAAACAAAAGAAAACAACAAGCACCAAACCAGCGAGAAAGCATGAATAGGCCCAACTGTAGTCCCAGGGCCCCTAAGCGTAAACCTGAGCCAAACAAACACAACCAACAATCAACGAACCAACGAACCAGCGAACAAGCAACAACCACCGAACCAGTAAACAACATATGTATCTCCAACGATTAAAACTGTAGCCGAAGCACAGAAGGAACCAGAAACATACGACGAGCATGCCCGTAGAAATAAGCAAACATTCTTACTCGCAAATTGCAAACACTGAACAACAAACAAGGAATAGAAAATGAAACTATGGCATGGAAACTTACTCTGAAACAATGAAAGGCATAAGCGTAGGTCGAATTGTGAACCAAACAACAACAACAAGTAGCAACCGACGAACCAATGAAGAAGAAGCACTCATTGAACCAGTAAACAATTTATGTAGCTTCAACGATGACAAAATTTCATTGCAAGGCTAGAAGAAGGATGAAAGATACAATGCCTATTCAACTGGTGGTGGACAACAATATTGTGCAAAATCACTGCAACATTGTATGGAAAATTTTGAGGAAAAATGTACTCCGAGAAGCATATTTAGATAAAAATTTAAGGCTGTCAGGTTGTCTAAGGACCTCGCAGTATGAAAACATTTAATCTATAAGGCCTGTTGAAGGACCCCGCGTCATGTAAACATTTAAGCCGTCAGGCCTATTCAAGCACCTCAAAAAATGTGTCAATACATTTCAATACAAATACATGCGGTAAGGACGTTATAAACTTTGGAATTATCAATCACTATAAAGCTTGGATATCTAAACATTTCAATATGATTAGTAAAAATAAAAAAAAGCACAGTATATGATCTAAGACAATGCTAACAGAAAAATGCTAAGACAAACATTCAAACTAATGCTAGCATTAATCCACCTTCAAGCAATGCATAAGAAAAATATATGATTCAAAAAGACTGTAGACGATGAAAAAGTTTGGATATGCTAACATATAAAACATTGGGAATAGCGAAGCCGACAATAAGACCTCCAATCTGTTATCCAATCATATCACTACATATATGGTACTTTTTATTATACAAAATTCAATGTTTTTAGTTCCCTAGCTCCAACAATAGATATTATGAAAATATTTGTGGTCAAAGGACAAACTAATGTGAGGTCAACGAATTATCGATCGCTATAGTACCTCTATGCCTACGACAGGGACTAATAATACGAAGTAATATTTTTTTGGGACGCAAATGTAATCCTTCTTTGTCTTTGTCATATTTAATTCATGTTTATTTTCCATTGAATTTGTCATTATGTTTGGACATTAGTGTTGGCACTAGGTTGCTAAGGAGTTTTTACTTTACTTGTAGGAAAGGAGTATTTGATTTTAATGTGAGAACTTTTCAAGGATTTACTAGACTAAATATTTTATCTTAACTAAACAAAAATGAATCAACATAATATTTTTTTATCTTTCTTATCGCTATATTTAATGGAAAAAAAAACTACCTAGATTTTTTTGTAATAGTGTGTTTGGATAGTATATTCATTTTCATCTCTATTTGGGAAGAATATATATATTACATTTGAATAAGGTGTAGGAGACATTAAGGAACCATAAATGGTTGGAAAATATTAAGAAATGTGATTTTCCTAGCAATCCTTGGATGGAGAAAATGGAGACCATCCTCAAATGTGCAATTTCTACTTTAAATGCCAATGAAGTAAAGAACTTTGCATGAGAAACCCAATAAATTTAGAAGTTTATGGTATTGTTTCCGATAGTAGTTGCACCAATTCGAGTTTTTTTTTCATGACTGGTGGAATCAAAAACTAGTTGGGCAAGTACTCGCATGACATGTGGTCATGTTATCCAATTGCTATCACTATAACTGCCAGGCGTGCCCACGATGCCCCATACGTGACACACAAGGTAAGCCGAGGTTTCGAACCGATGAATTCACATAACAGAGTGCCTTAACAATACAGTCCATCACCAACTTTCCTACACCCTGGGGACTACACCAATTCATGTTATAACAACCAATGATAAGGTTTTTAATGTGGGGGAGGGGGCAAGGGGGAATTAACAAATGACCTTTGAATAATTAAAATGTACAATCAATGAAGCACTAGTCTTCGTAATGCTCAATTTGCAATATCCCTTTGAAGTGGAGACAAAGGCAAGTGGATACACTGTGGGAGCAATCCTAATTCCAACAAGTAATTTTGGATTGCTT
>JZKD02S2140193.1:0-15513 GCA_000966675.3 Picea glauca
ATTGATTATTTCTCATATATTGTGCATGGTGTATTGTGGTGTATTGGTGTAACTCTTATACCATTGTTAATTTCTCATTGGATATAATTGAATGGTTTAATTATAAGTTTAAAAATGTTTTAAATTGTACTTGATACTAATTCACCCCCCTCTTAGTATCAACAAGAGACATAGAAGAGCCTGGGACTGAATTACCCTTTGTTGGACAGACTATTAAAATCAAGAAAAGTAATATTTGAACAGAGCAAACACCTAAGATGGAAAATGTGGGAGACTATTGGGATAATGCCACTATTAGTAAGATCATAGAGCTACTACATGAATACCAGGACTTGTTTCCAACCAATTTCAGAGACATGAAGGGAATTAAAGGGCCCATGGGAGAAATCAAGATCCCCTTGAGACCAGATGAAAGACCTATCAGGCAGAGACCTTACAGACTGTTGGCAACCAATTAACTTTTTTCCATTGTATTATAAGCTACCTACACTAATGTTTTACAAACATCAATTTTTCGTCGCAATTTTTCAAATAAACAACACTTTTATTTTTGCAACGTTTGCACACTTATCTTCGTTTTGTTTTCACGACTGTAAGCATGAAAACATTAGTCTTTCGAAGTTGTATTGAAATCATTGTTTGAACTGTTATGACTTATCCTTGTCATTATGCCTATTGCGCTCACATTTCACCTATTGTTACGCAACTGGTAGCATCCTTTGATCAGTACTCATACTTCGATTTTTTGTGACTTGGTTTCATTGAGTTTGTAATGCATTGACATATGGATTTATATGTTGTTTGAACTATTTGATCATTGGTTCCATGAAAATACATAGGGTTTATGATTAAATCTCTCATATATATCTTTTTAATATCATGCCTATGACTATGTTTTCATAACTATTGGTTGGTTGGTTATATGTATCCATTGGCATGTTGGTTAAGCTATTGATTATATGAGCTGATGCATTGGTGCGTGGTTAAAACAATTGGTTTTGGTTTCAAATTATCGATGTTTAAAACTTTGGCCCAACGCTGATAGCTCGTTGGTTTACACACTTACCATTTGATTCATTGGTCCGCTAATTCACATAATTTTTGAACTATGCTATAATGGTTTGAACTACTATGTAAATTGGCGGTTGTACTATGGCAATAATTGTTATGCATGGCAGTGAATAACTCCACCACCTTCGCATGATGGCATTTATTCCTATCCCTTCACCATTCACTTATGTTAGCTCGAGTAGCTCTGCTCCTGTGTGTGTTTCGATCCAAACCCTTGGCTTACCATGTGCTCGGCTCCATGACACCAGTCGTGCGAATCGAGCCAAACGACAACCAGGCCCTGTTAATGTTTGACAATGCTTGGAAAGACTTGGAAGAGAACTGTTGGCTCGCCTTTATACAATGATTTGAGGGTTTTAATCTTTGTGTAGCATGACAGTTTTCCATGTCGTTTGATGGCTGTAGAGCCAAGGTGGGTGATATACAGTTGGAGATCGATGAGCAGTTTATCAGTTCTGCTACAGGGTTACCTACCTCGGGACAACATTGGTTTAAGAATTGTAAGGTCGAGGAAGTGCCATGGACATTGTTGTTTGTCTCGCGGAAAGTCACCTCTTGTGACAGAGGTATGCCCATCTCTGCACTTAAACCACGATGACACGATAGTTTGATGGTTGTCAAGCAGTTCGTGACCTGTGAAGGTCGATACGGACTTGTTTTCCTCTACCACCTGCGTTTGCTAATGATTTTTATGGGTTACTCGTTGAATATGCCCTTTTACTTTCATCGTAGCCTATATAAAATGTCGAAAAAATTCAAAAGGTAGAAGGCTGACAGCAGCCTGTTCCACCATGGACTCATTAAGCTCATCATTGATTATCATTTGAGTTTGCATGGTGATAGTTGGAGGGATTTCATCGCCCGTAATGGTTACGAGGATATGAACCCTGTCCCGGTTGACAAGCCTATGGTAATTGAAACCAAGGCTGAGCCGCCTGTACACTTACATGTCCTACTGCCTAAAACCTCGGCCGACCCTAAGGTTGACTTACTTGATGCTATAACTGACAAGGCCGAGACTATTGAAAATCCTGTGAGAAAAAATCCCAAGGCAAACCTTACTGCTAATGCCAAGGGTAAAAAGAATGCTCGTTTGATTTCAAGGATGGCCAGGAACAAACCTAAACCCTCTGCCAAGTCAAACCCTATCGTTCTAAGTGAGGACTCCGACTCTGATGTAGAGCGTTTTCTAGCCAGCGAGTATCCTTACTTGCAGGGTTTATGCCCCGAGCCACCTTACGATTTCGTGACAAATCTTCCTCCCTACCTAAGAGACGATCCTAGCTACCCTGGTATTAAGTTACCTAACGAAACCCTCAGTCATATGATCAAACCCTCACCTGCTCTCTCAAAACCCACTCAGTCGCCCTATGACTAATGCGATTTATGGTTGGAACGTTATTACATTGATGTTCCCATACTCCAATCAAAAATCCAGTTGTTGGAAAGCCAAGTTGCATTATTGACCAATCAAAAAGACCAACTCCAAGCAGCTGATAAGAAATAGAAGACAACAGGCTCGATCCTTTTCAAAAACGTTGAATCGGCTACGGCAGTTATCAACTCCAAATTGGCATAATCAAGCCGTCTCGTCACTATACAAGTATGAAAATTTGATATCGTTTTATTTGTGTGAATAATCGAGGTTGATTGATTTGAATTATGTTTTCGAATAGCTCTATTTGCATTTTAAAATGGCTCTGTTATAATGTGTGTATCTTATATATAGTTTTGTTTTGATTAAAAAGAAATTATGATTTGATGATTCCCAGAATAGCTACCGATAGATTTTTATTGGATTTAAGTGTTCTTCGTTTGGATTTGATTTGGCTATCTGCCTGATTGAGTTAACGTATTTGTTGGTTTGCTTTCAATTCAATTCGTATTTTATCCACTCCCAACAGGAAGTTTTTCACGATCAATTTAGAATGTGATTCGTTTGGATTTGATTTCGTTATGATCCATATGCTGTGGTTGGTAAATGATTTTATTGAGTTTGTTGGTTACGATATGCTCTGTCATATAATTTTCAATGACTCTGTTTTTATAAAAACAATATGCTCATTTAAGCCTGTAAATGCACGCCCGAATCATGGAACGATTTTGATTCGTAATGACTGTGTTAAAATCTTTTCTGTTCGATACCCTCTTATTCTTGAGTTGGCAAGATTATTTGATGAGTTGGATTCCGATTGTAATTGATGCTCTGTTTAATTTTAAATTTGTAAAATGAATTGGTCAAACCTAGTTATGATTCGTTTGAATGGAACAATTTTGGTCAAGGAAAATCGATCTTGTTTACTGTGTAATGACAAACGATCGATATCTATTACGAACTCTGTTTGATTGATCCTGTTACGATTTTGTTTGTGGACAGTTACGAGTCAGTTATGGTTTGAATTCACTCACAGCCTAAATCGTTTGCTATACAGCTATCATGATTCGAAAATGATCCTGTTTGATTCGATTATTTCTCCTGTTGACAAGACAAGTATAATAAATTGCTTACGATTTGTTTGATTATAATCATTTCAATTGATATCAAAATGATTTCACAACTGTTGAATTCGATTCGTTGTGAAACGATTGCCTTGGTGTTCGATTATGGTTCTGTTGACCCGATTTTGTGGTAACAAAAACAAAACAAAGTATGCCTGTCTCTATAGTCATTTAATTGATTTGGATCCTGTTTGATTTCATAATGGAATAACGATTTCAATTTATGATTCGTTTTCAAATAATTATTGGATGTCAATTAAATGGAATTCTTTAAAAGATTTTCGATTAATTTTAATGTTGATTCTGTATCTTATTTAGACTAGCTACAGAATCGCATGATTCTGTAGCTAGTCTATAGAATTAGATTTTTATCATTTTGTTAATAAAAGATCCTTCTAACTTGTTTATTTTTGACCCTTTTCAGGTGAATTCGAATTTCTTGGGATTTGATGGACAGTTTAGAGGATATTTGGATGTTTTAGTTTTATTTTAGTTTCCTAGTTTAGTTGAACTTGGGATATCTTCCCAGATTTCATGTAAACAGTTTGATAACTTCCACAGGGAGGTTTTACCCTGTGGAAAAACTTATAAATACTTATTATTTTTTTAATAAGGATCATCCTCACTTGTGGGAGAACCAGGCTATGGGTTCCTAATACAAACTGAGACATAAATTGATGTTCTGCTACAACTTTCGCTTTTCATAATATCAATCTTTTGTTTCATGTTTATGTTTATCAGTTTGCATTTTATTAGTGACTACTTTAGCTATCATAGTCTTTTGAAAAATGATGTGATTTAATTAATATGATCCATGTATGATTTCTTTCAACATTTATAAACACAACAATTATTTGGTTTAGTTTATGAATGACAGATTTTTCTTCTTCATCAATTGAATTATTTAGCATAAGTCTTTGCATACAGATTTATCTAATTGTGGAGATTTATAAATCATATGATTGTTGTGATTTTTATGTCTTGTTTGTCCTGTAATCACACTTGAAGAGCATTGTAGCTATCGTTTACGAGAATCTCTTGGATAATTCGGTGCGGGTTTCCTCCCTCCAATTTGCTAAAATAGTCATCATACACAGGACAAACCTGGAGCATTTCTCCAGGTCAGTTTGTGATTATTTTTGTTAATTTCTTTAGTATATTATTAGTATTACAGTTAGATATATTAGTAGTTTAGTTTAGTTATTTTTTTGTTTTATTTCTTGTTCATAAAATTATAAAATCATCAAAAAAATATCTCTTGCTGTCTTAGGACAAAATATCAATGAGTTTTTCAGGTTTTATTTAAATCTGTAAATTGTAGATTACTGTACATTTTGTGAATAAGTTATATTTCAGTTAGTAGTTAGTTAGTTAATTAGTTAGAGTTAGTATAGTATTAGTTAGTAGATTGTATATATAATAGTTAGTTTTAGTTAGATTAGTTTATTAGTTTGTTTTATTTTGTTTTTAGTTAGATTAGTTAGATTAGTTAGTTTAGATTAGTTTTCTTTTTGATTTCTTAGGACCTTAAATCAGCTAACGAAGCCACTAAACCCGTCAGGGTGGTTCTTCCCAAACGACTTGGGTTATTAGACAACCCCGGACTGGTTCCACTCTCTCATTTGACGGACGGTGAATTTCGCCCGTCAACACAGACTAAATCCCAAATACAAGAAGAAAGTTAGGATTGAATTGGATAGAATGTTGGAAGCAGGAATGATAGAACCTGTTGAATAATATGAATGGATTATCCCTATAGTGGTCCAAGATAAGAAGACAAGAGAAATCAGAATTTGTGTAGACCTAAGGAAGTTGAATGATGCATGTATACATGACCCATTCCCTACACCTTTTACTGACGAAGTTCTCGATAACGTAGGAGGACATTAGGTATACTCATTCACAGATGGATTTTCAGGTTACCACCAGATCAAGATTTCTAAGGAAGATCGACATAAGGCCACATTTGCAATAGAATGGGGTTCTTTCCAGTATACTGTAATTCCCTTTGGCTTGAAGAATGCACCAACCATCTTTTCCAGGGTGGTGGTTGAATCACTTAAGGACTTTCTACATAAGTTCCTGGAAGCTTACTTTGATGATATGATTGTATTTAGCTTACTGAAAGACCATATTGAATGTTTAAGATTAATGTTAGATAAGTTCATGAAATATCAGATTCCCCTGAATTTGAAAAAATGCATTTTCTTTTCACCCTTTGGAGTGCTGCTAGGGCATATCGTGTGTAAGCAGGGATTGCTGGTAGATCCTTCCAATATTTCCATCATTGTTGATCTACCTCCCCCTACTTCAGTTATATAGTTGTGCACTGCATTGGGGCACACTGGATATTACAAAAATTTTATTAAAGGTTATGCACAGATAAAAACACCTATGGAGAAGTTATTAAAGAAATACAGTGAGTTCCAATGGACAGAAGAATGCCAACAGAGCTTCGACACACTAAAGAAAAAAATGGTCATGGGTGCAGGAGACATTGACCACCCCATAGCCTTTGCTAGAAGGAATATCTCTATAGCGGAAAGGAACTACACTATGACTGAAAGAGAAGGCTTGGATATGGTTTATGCGTTGTATAAATTTAGACACTATTTGCTGGGAGGACATTTTAAGATGTTCACTGATCATCCTACATTAAAATATTTAGTCAACAAGCCAGTGTTGGGGGGGAGAATATGCAGATGGATACTACTATTCCAAGAGTATGATTTTGAAATTGTGGTCAATCTAGGAAGAATGAATAAAGGACCGTATCACTTATCCAGGTTGGAACATGGAGAGGAACCTACCATCTTGCTGGACACACTACCAGATGCACAGTTGATGGCCATCAGGAAATTCAATGATCACTCCACCGAGATAGTTTAGTTCTTGTCCATAGGAATGACACCTCACAAGTACACAGTCATTCAGAAGAAACAACTGGTAGTCCACGCATCAGATTTTCAACTCATAATTGGACAATTGTATAAGATGGGACCAAATGAGATCTTTAGGAGATGTGTTATGGAGGCAGAAAGACCATTGATCCTTGCAGAAGCGCATGAAGGCATCACAGGAGGACATTACGCCAAAAAAGAAACAACGCAGAAGATTCTCAGAGCTGGCCTTTGGTGACCTACTTTACATAAGGATGCTAAGGAATACTATAGATCCTGCGATGTATGCCAATGAGTTGGAAATCCTTCTAGAAAGGATGAGATTCCTTTGGCAACGCAATTAACACTACAAGTATTTGAGAAATGAGCCATTGATTTTGTGGGACCTATTAACCCATGAGGAAGGCGCATAGGAGAAAGATACATTATCACTGTGACAAAGTATTTGACCAGATGGGTAGAAGCAAGAGAAATTAAGGATTGTAGTGCAGTTATAGCTACGCAGTTCATTTTTGAGGATATCATAACAAGGTTTGGATGCCTGAAGATCCTCATGAGTGATCAAGGTGCACACTTCATCAACAAAACTATTGAAGCCTTGACTCAGGAATTTGAAGTTCACCATCAGAAGAGCACTCCATACCACCCATAGATGAATGGTACATTCGAATATTTCAATAAAATCTTGGAGACATCGTTGATCAAGATTTGCAGTGCTAACAGAGATGACTAGGATTTAAGAATTCCAACAGTATTATGGGCCTAAAGAACTACCTACAAGGAGTTAACAATGTAGACCCCATTTAAGTTGGTATATGTCTTGGAAGCAACTGTACCCATGGAATACTTGATTCCTAGCTTAACAATTGCAACCTTCATAGATATGGATGACACTAGCACTGTTCAAGACAGGCTTGTGCAGTTGTTGGAATTGGAAGAAGACAGGTTTATTGCATGATTTCATCAGCAGGAACAAAAAGAAAGAGAAAATTCTTACCATGACAGACATATAAAGAGGAAGGCATTTAAGCAAGGAGATTTGGTATTATTATATGACAGAAAGTTCATGAAGCATCCAGGGAAGTTCAGGACACATTGGCTAGGGCCATTTAAGGTTGCTCATATTACAGAAGGAGGAGTTACGTAGTTGAAGACCCTTAATGGAGAATGTAAAGAAGGTTTGGTAAATGGGAGCCGGTTGAAATTGTATTATGACAACCAACTGCCTCACAACTCTTAGTAAAAGCAAAGAAAGAAGGGTCTAGGTACCAGGTGCAGTTGAAACTAGGTACCAGACACAGAAAATACAATCTTCACAAGGAAGTGAGGGACTGAGCAGAAAGGATAGGCTGCTTCGTGCAGTGTGAATTCGAAGTAAAACAGAAGGTTTAGTCTTGCAGTGACTCGGGATGAGTCACATGTGAGTGTTGGGGGCCATTTGGCCCTTGAATATGTAAGGAAGTGAATATTAAGGAAGAAAGGTGAAGTACGAACTGCACGAAAGGAACATAAACCGAGGAGGGGTCAAAGTGGTTAAAGAAGTAGAAACGAAGGTGCAAAGTAAAGGAAAAGATATTTGTTGGAAGAGAAGATCGAGGAATACAAAGAAGCAAAGAAAAGGGATCATGGAGAACTCAGCAAGAGGAAAAATATATCAATTATTTCTTTCTAGCATCACGTGGAAAATGTGGAAGGACAGGTTGGTGAAGCTCTTAAAGAATAGGTCAAGTTGACCTAGGGTTTTGGCACCTAGGGTTTTGGATCTAGGGTTTTGACACCTAGACTTTTTCTATGTAATGTATAAATACTGGTCTAGAAGAGTCAAGAGGGTTGCTAAATAGTTGATTCATTGACACTATGATGGTTTTTGTTCATTGTTGAGTATTTTTGTTGAGAGCAGTATTGAGACTGTATTGTAAGATCTTCAACTAGGTGCGAAGATCGACCCTGCAGTTGGGTGCGCAGGGAGGGAAGGAAGAAAGAGAGAAAAGAGAGAGAGAGATCTGCAACTAAGTGCATAGATAGAACTGTATGTTTCCACATAATATATCAATAAACATAGTTCTATGGATGTAGCCCTAGGGAGAGGGTGAACCACGTATATATTGTTTTTTTTTGTGATTGATGTTGTGTTATTTGCCATCTGTTATACTGTTATTGCATCATTGTGTTAGATCAGAGATATAACTTGCGAAGTAAGCTTAGGAAGGGTAAATAATATCTATATTTTTGTGCATTATGTCCTGGATCCACGTTGCATTTCCTCTGGTTGTAGACAGCTGTGTCCAGCAACCCCCCATTGCTACTTCGAGTGAGACTGCATCTGCTTCGCAAGTGTTCCCAAAAGGGCCAGTAGTTAGGGTTTGTTGGTGTGTTGTTAGAGTTGAACCCTGGGTCTACCCCTGTGCCAACAAATGGTTCTATTGTCGGGACCGAGATCTTCTTGAGGTAATGTCAAGGTGGTTTCCATCGAAGACATAAATTTAGAAGTGGATAGAAGAACAAGAAAAGGATGTCGCTAAAGCCTAGAACAAGAACCCTAGCATTAGTATAGAAGACTGGTTGGCAAGGTACATCTTTACCGACATACACGAAATTTTCTAGAAACCTATGCGACTCTTTTGTGGGAAATTAACACTTCCATGTAAAAAATTTAGATATCTTGGTCAAAGATCCTCTTGATTTATGTTCTTTTGATTTTACTCATGCAAGATTTGTTTATCCAAAATCTCCACCTATAAAAAAAGAATTCCCACAATACAAATCATTTCCCATTTCACACATAACAACTCATATTTATCAAGTTCCAAAACATTTTTTGAACATTGATAATGGATCCATTGTTGATTACATATGTGTGTCTTAGAAGCAATATCAATATACACGTTGGATGATCTTATGAAGAACAATTGTGCTTTGTTTGTATTTGTGTTATTTTTGGCGATCTTGTGATTGAAGGAAGGTTTGAATCAATGTGTGGAAAGAGAGATTGTGTTAAGTGATACTAGGAACTACCACTTCCATCCACAATATTCATGGTCTTTGAGTCGACCTTTATTTGCAATTTTATGACCTCATAATAGGTGGGAGAGCTGACCATACTAGTTTTGATGTTGGGTTCATTCATTTTTGTGGATATGACATTGTGAGGGTTGTTGTGTTGTTCAATCTCTCTCTCATGATAAGTCCTCACACTACCCATAGTCGACACATGCACTTCCTATACAATGTTGGTTATTCTCATTCCAACCGTGTAATACCACTAGCATGCCCTTTTACACAGTGAATTAAGTCGGGTGGTTAAACAACGAATTGAGTCACTATATTTTGCATGAACGTCCATTAGAAGAGAAAGGGCTTCATCAATCTATTCAGAGATAAAATTTATGGAGATAAAAAGAAATAAACATTAGCATGAATTCAACATCAAACTCTTTGGATCACTAAGCTCAATCCAAGAAAAGAGGACCCACATGTCTATTGGAATGATAAATGACATTCTCTAATTTCGAATAGATGATCCAAGAATATGATAGCATTCCCACATGTCTCATGTTCTATTGGAAAGAGGAACTGAGGTATTATCTTCTTTTTATTTTATCCTATATGCAATTTGAAAATTTATGTTCCATACCGACCATCACGATGACTAATTCTTCGTAAAGGTTTTGTGGTTGTGTTGACGGGCGAAATTGACCATCCGTTAACTGAGAGAGTGGAACCGGTCCGGGGTTGTCTAATAACCCGAGCCGTTTGGAATGAACCACCCTGATGGGTTTAACGGCTCCATTGGCCACTCTAAGGTCCTGGGAAAACCAAAGAGAAAACTAATCTAAACTAACTAATCTAACTAAAACTAAACAAAACAAACTAACTAAAACTAAATACAACAAACTAAACTAACTAACAATAAATAAAACAAACTAATACACTAATCTAATTAAAACTAACTACTAAATAAATTAAACTAAAACTAAATAAAAACTACTCTAACTATTCTATATACAAACTACTAATTACTATTACACTAAATCTACTAATTAACTGTCTAATTACTAATTGAATTACAACTTATTCACAAATATACAATATCTACAGAATGCAGATTTGAATAGAACCTGTAAAACTCATTTACTTTCTGCCCTAAGACAGCTAGAGATATATTTTTGATTTTATGAACAAGAAATAAAACTTACTGAAATTAAATGATCTAATATATTTACTGAAATTAAACAATCTAATATACTAATTCTACCTATAAATCTAACTAAACTTATATCTGAACTAAACTACTAATAAAAATAGTAAACAAACAAGTGACTAACTGACCTGGAAACGCTCCTAATTTGTCCTATGTATGATGACTTCAAAGTTGGTCGGAGGAAGGAAACTCGCACCATTTAATCCATAAGCTTCTCGTAAACGATAGGCTGTGCTGCTCTTTGAGTTGTTTACAGGACAAACAAGACATAAAAAATCATAACAATTATATGATTTATAAATCTCTGCAATAAGGGAAACCTGTTATGCAAAAACTTATACTTGATAATTCAACTTATGAAGAAGAGAAATCTGTCGTTCACAAACTGAATCAAACAATTGTTATGTTTTTTTAAACACTTGGAAGAAATAAGATATGGGTTATATTGATTAATTTATATCATTTGAAAAATACTAAGATAGCTAAAGTAGTCATTAGCCAAATACAAATTGATATACATAACATGAAACAAAATATTGATATCATGAGAAGCTAAAGCTGTAACAAAACACCTAATTCTACCCCAGTCTGTATTAAAACTCCATATCCTTGTTCTCCCCTGAATGAGGATATCATTATTACAAAAATAATAAGTATTTATAAGTCTCTCCACAGGTTAAAACCTCCCTGTGGATAATATCAAATTGTTTTACATAATCTAGGAAGATATTCCCAAAATCAACTAAACTAGGAAATTAAAATGCAAGTAAAATATTTCAAATATCCCCTAACTGCTCATCCATTCCAATGCAATTTCGAATTCACCTGAAATGGACCAAAAATAACAAGTTAGAGAGGTATTTTATTATTAAAACCATAAAAATATAATCTTACAGACTTAACTACAGAATCATCTGATTTTGTAGCTAGTCTAAAATGACATACAGGATCAGAATCGAAATCAAATCAAATATTTTAAAATAATTAAAACCAATTTTCTTCCAATGATAATTTAAAATGAATCACTCAAGATTCAAATGATTTTATCTTTCAACATTAAACATAAACAAAAGTGATTCAATCGAAAACAGGGGTAAGAATACTTGGTTTTACTGTTACCATAAAATCGGGTCAAACAGTAACAAGACTATTTCATATCCAAATGAAATCGATAATAAATCATATCGTATATGATACGATCTAATCCAACACAACCATTTTCCACTCGTTATAGCTATAATGATGTAGCAAAAGATTTATATCGTTCAATCGAATACACGGATGGAAAGAACTGTTTCGATTATGTGTAAATGAAATCATACGTAACAACATCGACCCAACCAAATTTGTGATTGATCCTTGCACAGTCAACGGACGCAATCTTAATAGAATCAACCGAAGTTATAATTACAAACTGGGCAAATAATCAAAACAAATCACGACTGAGTTTAATATAGAAACAAATTGTGAATCTGGATACAGTCAATTTCGTTCTACGAATCAAATTCAAACAGCATATTCATTGAAATATGGATCCAACTGATAACATGGTGGAACTAATAGCAAACCAATGCGAATTAATCGGCTAAGTATAACCATTATGAATTGAATCTGTTTATGATTTGGGTGAATTTGTACAGAATCACATTGAAAATAATCCGAACTGTATTCCTGTTGGTCAAAAATCATATGAGACATAAAACCATAACAATTAACCATATCAAAATTGTTGCTAATCATATCGTATACATTATAACCAAATCGAATCGAAATGTGATTGTGTTTAAAATTGAAATATGAGAAACGACTCCTGTCTAGAATAGATACAAACGACTTGAATTGACAGCATAGCATTCACTTTAACTAAATCAAACAAATCAAATCCACACCAAGATCAATCAAATCGATGACAATCCAATAAAAGCTAAACTGGGAAAACAAACTTCCATTAATCAAAGCAAATCTATGTACAGAGTGCATACAATGTGATAGAGCCAATCAATGTTGTGAACAGAGCCAATCCACAACCGAATTCGAACTTGTTATATAAACAAGTGATATCAAAACATACCTGTGTGAGGCTTCTCAAATTATGCCAACTTAGAATTCATGATAGCTGTGGCTGATTCCACAGTTTTAAACAAGATGGAACCTGTCGTCCTTTGTTTTTTATCAGTGGCTTGTAACTTAGCCTTTTGACTGGTAAGAAGGGCAACCTGGTCCTCCAAAGAGTGAATTCTTGACTGTAGAATCAGCACATCAAGATAATATCTCTCTAACCACGAGTTACATTGATCACAGGGTGGCACTGTAGATTTAGACAGAGCAGGAGAGGGTTTGGATAAATGACTGGGGGCTTCACAAGGCAGCTTAATGCCTGGGTAGTTAGGGTCATTTTGTAGGCAGGGGGGTAGGTTCGTCACAAAGTCATATGAGGGTTCAACACACAAACCTTGCGAATAGGGGTATTCGCTCGCCAAGAAATGCTCCACTTCCGAATCAGAGTCTTCACTCAACACGATAGGGTTTGGATCGACAGGAGGTTTTGGCTTATTTCTTGCCATTCACGAAATTAAACGGGCATTCTTTTTTCCTTTGGCGTTTATAGGGGGTTTTGCCTTGGGATTTTTGCCCACAGGCTTAACAGTCTCGACATCCTTAGTCATAGAGTGGGGTAGGTCGATAGGTGAGTCGGGCAAGGGTTTAGGTAGCAGGATGTTGTATGGTATTGGGGGTACAACCTTGTCCTCGATCACCACAGGCTTGTCAACCTGTGGAGGGTTCGAATCCTCAAAACCGTTGCGAGCCATGAAACTGCTCCAACAATCTCCACGCAGACTCAAATGGTAGACCACAATAATCTTAACTAGCCCATAATGAAAAAGGCTACTATCAGCCTGGTTCCTTTTGTATTTATTTGACATTTTAAACAGGATTCTATGCAAGTAATAGGGCATATTGAGCTGATAACCCATAAAAACCATAAGCAAACGAATGTGGTGTAAGAAAACAAACCTGTACCAACCTTCGGAGGTGATAAAATATTTGATTATCATCAATAGATCATGCCAACGTTGTTTAAGCATCGTTACTGGCAAACCTTTATTACAAGAGGTAATTTTTCATGACTGGAAGAGCAGTGTCCACGGGACCTCCTCTACTTTTCAATTCTTGGACCATCGTTGTCCAGTGGCAGGCAAACCCGTAGCCAGACTGAGAAACTATTCATCAATTTCCAATTGAACATCGTCGACCTTGGCTCGACAGCCATCAAAGGTCAAAGCAAACTGTCGGGCTACGCAGAGGTTAAAACCCTCAAATTTTTGTATAAATGGAAGCCACCCAATTTCCTCAAGGTCACTACGGTCACTATCGAACATCAACAGGGCCTGGCTCCCATTGGGTTCAGCTTGGAGGACTGGGGCCATGGTGCGAGCACATGGTAAAGGTTTGGTTCGAATTTATCAACGCACAAGAGCATAGTCATTTGGTCTAACAACAACGAACGATCAAAGGGGGAACGCATTAATATGTGCATGCGAGGGTGGTGGAGTTATTCACCGCCATGCATAATAGTTATGGTAAAGTACAACCGCCAAGTTCAAACTTTGTTCAAACAATCATAGCATAGTTCAAAAACCAATCGTTTTCCAACCAAAGAATCAAACGGTGAGTGATATGCCAGCGTGCCATTAACTATAATCTTTCAAACCATGAATATTCAATGTGTAACCAACCCAAATGTTAACCACGCGCCATTGGATAAATGTTTAATCAAAAGTTTTAAACCATTGTGCCAATCGAATTCATAAGCCAAGAGCTATAAAATTTTTATCATAAGGATCACATTATATATATAAAAACAAAAATAAACCATGACCCCTATGCAATTCAATGACTAGGCAAGTCACGAAAAATATAAATCTATATGCTCAATGCCTCACAAGTTTAATAAAATCAAGTTATGCAATCAAGATAAGAATGTCCAAATAGGCATAGTTCGAAAATCCTTTCATCCACATAACGATAAACCAAAGGTAAGTGCCATAGAAAATATCGATAAAAAGATAACGACAATTCAAATAGTGATCGAAACGTGACCTCAAAAGGGGAAGTTTTCACGCTTACAATCATGAAAACTTAATGGAAACAAATTTGCAAGTGTCGCAAGAAATGAAAATATCATCTATTTGAAAAATGCGACGAAAATTTGAAGTTCAGAAGACGTAGGTGTAGACAGCTTATAGGACAATAGAAAAAAATGAATTGGCTGCCAACAGGTTGGACATTTTACTTTGAGTTATATGGACATTGTATATTGGGTGGATTATTATCTAGCATCAAAAATATTTCTTAAAGGAACAGTCAATTTTGTTTGGATACCCACAATATTTAAGTCAATTATTTAAAGACTTAGCTTTTGCTTGAGCACCTTTAAAGAGGCTATAGTGTTGGGTAGACTTATTTTGAAGAAAACACATAAGTTGATAATTTTCATAAGATAAGAAGGATACCATAATAAAATAAAATAAAATATTTGTGTCCTGGATCCACATGAAATTGAATAAGGGGATATCAGGTACACTTCAAGTCGTGTGCGATGGTGACTTTTTCATGGAGGTTTATGTTATTTTATGTCTAGTTTTGACATCATTAGACTTGCAATTCATTATTTAACGCAACACACATGGAGTTCAAACACAATTAATACCATTCAAGCATATTCTTGAACAAGTAATCACTCATATGCAAAGAATTTTGAAGAATTCAAGTTGTCGTCCACATCAACATTCAAAGCCAAGTCTACATCAACAACAATTTTAGTTCAACTTCATAATCAAT
>JZKD02S2140193.1:15609-44895 GCA_000966675.3 Picea glauca
GAAAACAAATTGCCAGATGGGAAAAAAACAAATCACTAGATTCGAAAAAAAATCACTAAATGGGAAAAAAATTGCTAGTTGGGAAAACAAATCACTAGATGGGAAATAAAAAAAATTCAAAATGGGAAAAAAAATCGCCAGATGGGAAACAAAAAAATCACCATATGGGAAAACAAATTTCCAGATGGGAAATAAACAATTCACCATATGAGAAACAAACAAATTGTCAAATGAGTATCAACAATCTATAGATGGCAGACTTTCGCAGAATTATGGTTCAATGTATTGCATTTGAATGATACATAGGATATAGGATTGTGATGCAAATTTTGAGAGAAATATTGTGGACACTTTGTTCACCTGGATGGTCATTCGACCTACTAGAGGACATCTGGATCCTTCTACATTGTAGCTTGGCATTTGATTGAGTTTTCAATAATTTTAAGGGTTGTATTAGATTTGTAGCTAATTCAATTCTCTTGGTTCACTCTCATCATATTATATTTCACATCAATGAAAATTATAGATATTTTGTCTCACATGATTACATAGTTGGATTTTGTAGAGTTTTTAGCATCCAGTTTTGATGGTTTTTTAGGAAAAATTTTCATTGAAGCTAAGATCATAGGCTTCTGCAATATATAATATTTTTCATTGGTATTTATTGATTAACTTATACAAAGATATAGACTTCTGAGTGGGGGGAATGTTATTCTACAAATTTCCTTACCAATCACTAAGTCTTGATGTTGTCACATTAAATTGTATTATTCATTTAAGATAATAGTGAATTATCCTCAAGCGATGAATCGGTGATTTAGTTAATATTTCTTAGCCTAGAAACCATGGAATGCACTAGGATCTTGAGAAAATATCTCTATGAGGTGTCACCACTCATTGTACTATATATTTGTAAATTGGGTGTGAATAATTGAACAAGATGGATTGAGTCTTTTCCATAATATTGTTAGTTATATCTTGTGTATTCTATTTCTTAACACTAAGTTGGTATCTATAGCTTCAAATAGACAAAAGTTTTCTCAATATGGTATAAATATAGTATTATTTGAAAATCATAAATCACATATATTTCATTTTACAAATTTTTGAGTTGTGTGTCCAGTGGAATGTTCATTTATGTTATGATTCATTTATGTTATGCATCAAACACCCAAATCACATAAAAAGAAAAAGAGAAGTGACTCTATGTGAGAATGAGAGAGAAGAATGAATGTGAAGCCTCTTCAAAGGGGAAACCTCCTTTTATAATACAACAAATGTACAAGATGAGATGATTTCTAAAACTAGGTATCCTTGGTTATATATGAGATAAAGGGTACAATTACAATTAAAGGGTCTATCCAACAACACTAATATAACGATAGAAGTGTAATAACTCAATATCTAGGGATTTATCTAAATAACGTTCCTCTCCCATTCAAACAAGTGTTTCCCTCAATGCTTGATTAGTTGTGGATGTTTATGCATGAATAATTCATATTACCTTATCACCTCTTCTACTAGTAGGTTATTCCACTTCAATGAGGTACTCAGTAATTGCTCGATTTTTCAGTTGTTTGATCCTTGTTTCAAGGATTTTTTCTAGTTCCAGTATGATTTTTTCTTATTCATTAATCTCTGGTAAATTTTTTTGAATTGGGACCTTGTCACCAATTACCTTCTTTCAAAAGTAAACATGGAAGAATAGATGTACATGTGAATATAGAGGAAACTCTAATTTCTAAGACAAAATTTCGATCCTCTGCAACATCTTATAGGGACTATAGTACTTGGGTGCTAATTTATTATACTTCTCTTGTTGCTCGAGGGACATTTGTCTGTATGGTTCTAGAATCAAAAATACTCAATCCCCCACATCAAATTCCCAATACCTTCATGTTTCCTCTCAAGTATGATTTGATGGAGGGAGGATGATATCCATAAAGTGCCATAAATGGGGACATTTTTGATGAAGTATGGAAGGATGTGCTATAGAGTCATTTTACAAAATGAAACCACTTGACCCATTGTGTTTGTTTATTATATGAAAAGAAATGAAGATAAATTTCTATGTATTTATTCACAATTAGTTTTCCCATCAGATTGAGGATGGTAAGAGGATCTATGAGTAAATTGAGTACCCAAAAAAGAAAATAATTTAGTCCAAAAATCACTAGTGAAAATAAGACCTCTATCACTTACAATAACCTTGGGGATTTCATGTTGTTGAATTTTTTGAATTTTCAGATTTGATAATTATTTCTTTATGATGTAAATGTTAATGTTATCATAGAATAATTACACACTGAAAATATCAACAAGACTTAGCGAACTTGATGAGAGGTTATTAGTAAATATTATATATGAGATGATTATATTACAATTGATGGCCCTGATATATATTTATATGGKAGGAGTGCCCTTTRATTAATGGACATGTCTTTTCCATTATTTTATTTTCATTAATTAATTAATTATCAATTATTGTTTATTTATATATTTATACATTATATTGTAAACATACTTTTTATATATTATATTTATGTTGATGATTATTTCCTCACATGAGCGTCTAATTAATATAGATCACTCCATCCTGGAGTAGGCAATGTGAGAGCACCTTTATTCTATCCACCCTTCATTAGGAGAAAGACTATGCTTGGTCCATTCACCACTAGCAAAGCTTCGTGATTTAATGAGTCATTTCCATTGGTCAAATCAACATGACCAATATGGGATAATGTATGTCTAATGTTTCTAACTAGATAAACATCAACACTCCCTCTCAACGAGGGAGACATTCTGCATCACGTCAAGCTTGTCCTTGAAGTATATAAACTTTGTATTATATAGAGTCTTGGTGAGAATGTTCACAATTTGATCATATGTGGATATGTACTAGAGATTTATTGCTCCCTTATGTACCATGTCTCATATTAAGTGATATTTGATCTCAATGTGCTTCGACTTATCATGAAATAGTGGATTTTCCAAAATCTTGACACAACTTTGATTATCATGGTGTAGTAAGGTTATCTCTAGCTCTTGATCAAATAGTCCTGCAAGAAGTTTTTGAAGCCATATCTCTTTGCAACTTGCAACACTAGCTACGATATACTCTGCTTATGTTGTATTGAGTGCTATAGAAGTCTCCTTCCTACTAAAACATGATATCATAATTGATTCTAAGATGAAGCAGCATACCAAGGTGCTCTTTCTATCCATTGCACTCCTCGCCCAGTCAAAATCATTATATCCTTGCAACCTCAATTCACCACCAGAGTCATATCTCATACCATATCTAATTGTACCACACATGTACCTCAACACATTCTTTGTTGTAATCCAATGGAAGTGCCTCAGTTCAATCATGAACTAGATCAGAGTGTTCACTGCAAAGAAAATATTTGTCCTGGTGTTAGCCAGGTACATCAAGGATCCAATAAGCTACATATATATAGTGGGATCCACTAGATATGAATTTGAAGTGCAATCACTCAACTTCTTAAAATTTATCATCATAGGTGTAGCCATGGATTTGCAATCCATCCTATTAAATCTACTCAATATCTCAATTTTGTACTTCCCTTGTTCAAGGAATATCTCACATGCTTTCTTCCATGCCTCCAATCCCAATAAATAATGCATCAAGCTAGGATCCTTCATCTCAAACTCGGAGGCCAAATCCCTCTTGCACTGATTGATGAGTTTGTCTGCTACCATAAGGAACACATCATCAATATATAACACCAAGATAAAAGGATCATCATTAACAACCTTGTAGTAAAGGTTGGGATATGCTTCACTCTTAGTGAATCCCAAGCTCATAAAGTATCCATGTATCCTAGAGTATTATTTCCTAGGTTCTTGATTGAATCCATACAAGGCTTTGTTCAGCCTACAAGCTTGAGACTCCCTCCCATGTACCTAAAGTCCCTATGGTTTTTTAATGTACACTTCCTCCTCACTAACACCATTAAGGAATGCAATATTTACATCCACTGGTGTAATCTCCAATCCATGAGTGTTGCAATGGAAATAATGGTCATGATGGAAGTGTACCTAGCGACTCAAGAAAATGTCTCCTCATAGTCCACTCCCTCTTTCCGAAAGAACCCTCTTTCCATGAACCTCGCTTTGTACTTTTTGATGTTGTCATCTGCTTCATGCTTGATCTTTTACATCCACTTGGAAGTCACCACTGAATTCCCCTCAGGTCTTGACACAATCTCCCACACATCATTCTTTATGATGGAATGATATTCCTCCATCATGGCATCTTTCCAAACTTGTTGGCCTACTGCCTCCTCATAACTGGAAGGTTTAGAATCAATGATGGGACTCATCAATGTCATAAAATTCAATAATTTGCAACGTCGTCTAATTTTTATGGAAGTACCATGGGGAGATGCATTCCTCTCTGCATCCTATAATCTATCACAAAGCCATATTGACCCCTTCCTAGTCTCTAGAACAACAACTTTAGGCAGGTCCATTGGTTCAATTGGATCTGTTGGCTTTTCTTGTTAGTCTAAGGATGATAAAATGGAACAGAGGGACCAAAATCCACATCCTTTAGAGCCTCTCGATCCTCACTATTGATCTCCATGTGAGACTCTCTGGACCTCCTGAAGGTTGTGTCTTCGTCATAGGTGACATCCTGACTGACCTCTATTTGGTGTTGTCCTAGAATGTAGATTATGTAATCCTTTGATGTCTTTTTGTATCCATCAAACATCCCCTTCTTCCCAAAAGGCTCCAACTTCATCCTTTTCTCCTTGGGAATGTGAATGTAGACTGGACAACCAAAGATCCTCAAATTAATGACCTCTAGTTTCACACATGTGAAATCCTCCTCAAGAGTCTTGTCCCCCAAGATCCAATGATGAATCTTGTTCTAGACATACACTATTGTACTAGATGCATCTCCCCATAAGAACATGGGTAAATCTTGATCATGAATCATGGATTTGGAATCCTCTATAATGGACCTATTTTGCCTCTATGCAACCTCATTTTTTTATGGGTTGTAAGGAATAGTAAAATACCTCTTGATCCCTGCCTCCTTGAAGAAATCACTAAAGTCCACGGAAGTGTACTCTCCTCCATTATATAACCTCAAGACCTTGATCTAGAGGCCCTGGTATGCTACACAAGACCATGATCTAATTTCCCAATGAGAGGTGTCTCATATTTAATATCCACTATTTCATGAGAACCCTAGAGTCTAAATAATTATTTCTCAACACATGAGTAAGTAACTTGTGAAACAATCAAATTATTATTTAATGAATGAATGATCCTGAAATGATCTTGAATGGAGGTGGAAAAGTTATCCATTACTAACTCATTCGTCCCCTTATTTACAACACCATCCATTCATTGTCCATGTAGTATACTTAGCCTTTGTCTAGTCACTATAGCATTACTCAAACCATGTAAGTTACTTTCCATATGGCCAACTCTACTGCACATAAATGTTACTATACCGCAAGAATAGTTCAACATCCAAAGAAATAGTGGGACATGTGGACAAGAGATAAAATGTATCAATTATGAAAATGGAAATGATTAGACCATTAGCCAAGCCAATGAGGAAAAATGAGTAGAGGTTATAGTTGACCCAAGGTAGATTCTTTGGAGCACTCTGGTACCATATTTAGAGCTTGGGATATTGAGGTGTTACACCAAACACTCAAGGTGGATTAGGGTTAGGTTTTAGTATATCAACTAAAAAATGAAACATTTCATGGTTTCTGCATGAGATAGTGTTGTGCTTGGACAATGAAGAGTGAGAACATGGGGGCTCTCCTCTAGCTAAATCTCACACTCATATGTTTGGATAGCAACATGAACCTATGTGGGATCTCTCCAGGCTAGGGTTCACACTCATATAAGTGAAACAAAGTAGAAGGGTGTGGAAGATCTTGTACTCTAAGGTTTGAGTGTAGATAAGTTTTGTCAGAAATGGAACATTCGATAGTGCACCCAACTTCTAGGGTGAGGTCGCATGCATTGTAGATAGAAAATACATAAGGGATGGTGCGTCTAGTTGGTGGAGTGGAGTTGTGTGTAATTGACGCAATGGAATTAATTCATGGAATCAAGTAAATAATACACAGGAATGATATCTTCATGAGATATTCTCCAAGAAACCATTTAAATTCCCAACAAGATGAAAAACCTCTCATCAAACAAACTAAATGTTGGACAAGATGGAAAACGTCTCGCACAATATACTAGAAGAATATGTAGCAAATAAATCTTCATCCACTCAAATAAGGTATAGAGAAACCATTATATATTTAACTATAAATATTTAAATAAATATGATATAAAACCTAACCACATCACATAGAGGAAATACACATTAAGGCGTGACATTTTTATCCATGTGCCTTTATGTATGCTGGTTGATTGGAGAATATTTATTTCCATTCAAATTATGAAAAAAATAAGGCCTATGTAACATGGCTTGCTCCTTCTAGCAGGCTTCCTCAAAATGGCCTTTCTTCCCACAAAAATTGCATGCCTTTGCATACCAAAAACTGTGTATGGTATGGCCTCTTTTCTTGCAGCAGTGTCAAACAATAAATTTTTTTGTTGACGTGGACCTCCTAGTCTTCTTCTTCTTCCATTCATTGATTGGTTTGTTGTTTTCTCTAAGCATAGGTGTAGGATGAGTTTGCAAATTCTCTTCATTGTTGTTCTCCTTCAATATACCATAAGTATGAGGTGGTGGTGTGATCTGGATTATTTTCGACATGAAATGAGAGCGGAGATATAATAAAGAAATGCACAGAGATATTGCAGATATCCAATAATATAACAGAAATGTATCATAGATATAACCATAAACACATATATACAATAATACACAATTTTTATTAATGAAATAAATGTACAAAGACTGTAAAAATACAGAGTGAAAGACTCGCTAGAATGGTGGCAGCTTATCTCTGAGAAGAGATGTGACGGCTACTCGCATTCGCCAGAAGATGATTACAATGAGGCTCTGAAGGAATTTTTACCATAAGAAGGAATGCCAAAAACCCTAGACATCCAAAAAACTAACCCTAGGAGATGAAGCACCAAATTTCATGTGGGCCCCATTTGGGTAAGTTAATACATCAACTTCCCGGAGTCGTAACTTTTGCATACGATCTCCGTTTTAGGCGTATGATAGCCTGTTGGAAAGGTATCGTCAAGGAGATTCATTTTAGGCAAAATATTGAAGTTAATTTATTATTTCAAACCAAATTTCCCAAAAAACATCGTTTAGAGCCTCAAAATGACCCCGAAAGTTAAAAACTGCTAAAAATAGTAAATTACCAAAATTGCCAGAAAATTGTTTTGAGACAATTGGAAAAGGTGGGTGGCCATCAATATCCACCTGGATCAATCCTCCCTCCTTAGGAAGAAATTTTCTCCATTGCATTGAGTGCCCGAGGGAGAAGGAAAAGCATCTATTGAATCTGCATCTTGATGAGCTGCTTGCCTTGTTGGAGAAGTTGTGTTGCTTATCTTGTTGAAGGTTGTCATGAACATGTGGCTGGAAGGGTTGGAACTTTTTAACCAGTATGGATACATGATATTCTTTTGTGCATAAGGAATCTTTACACTTTGTTGCAATCTTGTCGACCTGCTTATGTTGGATAGAAAGTGCTTGGGCCAAGGCTATAGTGGTTGCAGTATCCTTCTGTTCACCTTTTGAACAGATTGTGAAGAAGCTAAATTGTGTAGTATGAGATACTACCTTGCGACATTGTTTAGGTGGAACAGTAGTCGGAACTACCTCTGGTATTCTGTGGAGATGACCCCCCATAGAAACAATCATACTGTGGGGTCGAGACCCATAAACAAAATGGTGTCTCCACATATATGGCTGGCCCAAGAGAACATCACAGACATCCAGTGGGGAAACATCACATAATACCTCATCCTTGAAGGGTTGGATGACATATGACAGTTGAAATTGCTCGCTGACACAAAGATCTCATCCTTGGCAAAACCACCAGTTGTTGTATGGCTACAAGTGTGGTGTTGTCGACAATCCCAACTGTTTGATGACCTCTACTGAGATGAGGTTCTTCTGGCTTCCGCTATCAACAATAAAATGCAACGGGGTCCCTTCACGCACATCTGTGAATGAAAAAGGCACTCCCCCTCTTTAGGATCTTTTGGTTCTTTTGGTTGAATTGTTGTGGTCATGACAATAGTAGTGGGGTCTGTGTCGATAATCTGTCTTTTACCAGTATTTTTAGAATTAGATTCTGAATCAGGGTTCAACTCCTTGTCTTTGATATCGGCCACCAATTACTATTTTGAGCAACATTCATTGGTGTTTTTCTAGGGGCTTTTATGGAAATCGCACCATTTTCCGATGTCCCTCTTTGTCTTCCCTTGACCCTTCTTTACCTATGGCTTGGACTGGTTTTCGAGAGACTGTTTGTTAGGTTCATCTTTTTCATACTTTGGTTGTTGCGGATTTGCAGACCCGAACTCCCGTTTGTTCCGGTGCTTAAATCTCTGCTCGATTTTAACATCATATCGATAAGCAACACTGAGTGATGAGATGTCCAGAAAATCCATTTCAGTTTGGATGTATCTGTTTCTAGCCCCACGGTATTTCAGAACCAAATGTCATTCAGAGTCTTTGATACCCAACTTGGTGCGCAAGGTATGGAAGGTATTGGTGAACTTCGGAATAGTTTGGCCCCTCTCTTGTCATAGTGTGGTTAATCTCATGTACTGGTCCTCATACTTGTCAACAGGGTAATACTGTTCCTTTACCGCATCCACAAAACAATCCTAGGTGGGCTCGGCCCCATATATTCTAGAATCCTCTGTGGAAATTTTCTCCTAGTAAGTTTCCCACCAATGTTTGGCATGAGGGAGATATTTAAGGAGTGCAAAGGTGATCTTTTATCTATCGAAAAAATTGTTAACAAAGAAATAACCTTCTAGTAGAGTTAACCATTTGTCTAGGGCTTCTGCATCTATCTGTCCTTCAAATATAGGAATATCAAAATTAAATTGTACCTTGAAAGGTGAGGTGCCTCCAAAAGTGGTTGTTTGATGACGATTCTCCTGTTGCTATCGACAAGCGTTGAAGGATGTGGGAAAAATTCTCTATCATTTCATCCCTCTGTCGCGTTGGAGCTTGCTCAAGAAACAGATTGATAGGATGTTCTGCTCCATTGTTTTTATTTTATTCTGCCATTGAGGGTTTCTTAGGTGTGCGAGAGAAATTTTCCTCAAGAGAGACAAGCTTGAGACCCAACTTGCTATAGTTGGACCTCATTGGGGACATGCACTGAAAAAATGATCAAGAGGAGCCTACTTTGATACCACTGATTCAGATTATTTTTGGCACGAAATGAGAGCGGAGATATAATAAAGAAATGCATAGAGATATTGCAGATATCCAATAATACAATAGAAATATATCAAAGATACAAACATAAACATAGATATACAATAATACTCGATTTCTATTAATGAAATAAATGTACAGACACTGTAAATATACAAAGTGAAAGACTCGCTAGAATGGTGGCAGCTTATCTCTGAGAAGAGATGTGACGGCTACTCGCATTCACCATAAGATGATTATAATGAGGCTCTGAAGGTATTTTTAACATAAGAAAGAATGCAAAAAACCCTAGACATCCAAAAACCTAACCCTAGGATATGAAGCGCCAAAAGTCATGTGGGCCCCATTTGGGTAAGTTAGTAAATCAACTTCCCGGGGTCGTAACTTTTGCGTACGATCTCCGTTTTAGGCATATGATAGCCCATTGGAAAGGTATCATCGAGGAGATTCATTTTAGACTCAATATTGTAGGAATTAATAATTTCAAACTTTTTTTCCCAAAAAACATCATTTAGGGCCTCAAAATGACCCCGAAAGTTAAAAACTGTTAAAAATAGTAAATTACCAAAATTGCCAGAAAACTATTTTGAGCCTGTTGGAAAAGGTGGGTGGCCAATGATATCCACCTAGCTCAATCCTCACTCTTTAGGAAGAAATGGTCTCCATTGCGTTGAGTGCCCGGGGGAGAGGGAAAAGCATCTGCTGAAGCTGCATCTTGATGAGTTGCTTGCCTTGTTAGAGAAGTTGCGCTGCTTAGCTTGTTGAAGGTTGTCATGAAAATGTGGTTGGAAGGCTTGGACATTTTTAACCAATCTAGATACATGATATTAATTTGTGCAGAAGGAATCTTTACACTTTGATGCAATCCTGTCGACCTGCTTCTGTTGGATAGAAGGTGCTTGGGCCAAGGCTGTAGTGGTTGCAGTATCCTTCTGTTCACCTTTTGAACAGATTGTGAAGAAGCTAAATTTTGTAGTATGAGATACTACCTTGCGATAGTGTTTAGGTGGAACATTAGTTGGAACTACCTCTAGTATTCTATGGATACGAACCCCCAAAAAACCAATGACACTCCAGGGTCGAGACTCATAAACAACATGGTGTCTCCACATATATGTCTAGCCCAAGAGAACATCACATACATCTAGTGGGGAAACATCACATAATACCTCATCCTTGAAGGGTTGGATGACGTATGACAATCGACAGTGCTGGGTGAAACGAAGATCTCATCCTTGGCGAAGCCACGTGATGTTGTATGGTTGTGGGTGTGGTGTTGTCGATAATCCCAACTGTTTGACAACCTCTGTTGAGATGAGGTTCTTATGGATTCCACTATCAACAATAAAATGCAACAGGGTCGCCTTCACCCACATATATGAATGAAAAATGTGCTCCCCCTCTTTAGGATCTGTTGGTTCTTTTGGTTGAATTGCTGCGGTCGCGACAATAGCAATGGGGTCTACGTCGATGATCTGTCTTTTACTAGTATTTTCAGAATCAGATTCTGAATCAGGGTTCGACTCCTTGTCTTTGATCTCGGGCACCAATGACTATTTTGAGAGACATTCATTGGTGTTGTTCCAGTTTCTTTTGTGGAAATCGCACCATTTTCCGGTGTCCTTCTTTGTCTTCCCATGACCCTTCTTTTCCTGTGGCTTGGACTGGTTTTCGAGAGACTGTCTGGTAGGGACGTCTTTGTCATACTTTGGTTGTTGCATATTTGTAGACCCTAACTCCCGTTTGTTCTGGTGCTTAAATTTATATTCGATTTTAACAACATATCGATAAGAAGCATCGAGTGATGAGATGTCCAGAAAATCCATTTCAGTTTGGATGTATCTATGTAGAGCCCCACGATATTTCAGAACCAAATGTCATTCATAGTCTTTGATACCCAGCTTGGTGTAAAAGGTATGTAAGGTATTGGTGAACTCCAAAACTTCTTAGCTCCTCTCTTGGCACAGTGTGGTCCATCTCATGTACTAGTCCTCATAGTTGCCAACAAGGTAATACTGTTCCTTTACCGCATCCACAAAAAAATCCCAAGTGGGCTCAGCCCCATATATTCCAGATTCCTATATAGAAAGCTTCTCCCAGTAAGTTTCCCATGAATGTTTAACATGAGTTAAATATTTAAGGAGTGTGAAGGTGATCTTTTCTCTGTCGGAAAAATTGTGAATAGAGAAATAACCTTCTAGCAGAGTTAACCATTTGCCTAGGGCCTCTGCATCTATCTGTCCTTCAAATATAGGAATATAAAAATTAACTTGTACCTTGAAAGGCAAGGTGCCTCCAAAATGGTTGTTTAGTGAAGATTCTCCTACTACTATCGGCAGGCGTTGAAGGATGTAGGAAAAATTCTCCATCATTTCGTCCCTCTGTTGCGTGAGAACTTGCTCAAGCAACAGATTGATAAGATCGCTTGCTCCGTCATTTTTCTTTTCTTTTTCCATTGAGGGTTTCTTGGTTGTGCGAGAGAGATTTACCTCAAGAGAGACAAGATCGAGACCCAACTTGATATACTCATACCTCATTAGGGACATGCACTGAAAAAATGATCAAGAGCAGCCTGCTCTGATACCACTGATCCATATTATTTTCGGCATGAAATGAGAGCGAAGATATAATAAAGAAATGCACAGAGATATTGCAGATATCCAATAATATAAAAGAAATGTATCATATATACAACCATAAACACAGATATACAGTAATACACGATTTCTATTAATGAAATAAGCGTACAAAGACTGTAAAAATACAAAGCGAAAGACTCACTAGAATGGTGGCAGCTTATCTCTGAGAAGAGATGTGATGGCTACTCGCATTCACGAGAAGATGATTACAATGAGGCTCTGTAGGAATTTTTACCATAATAAAGAATGCCAAAAAACATAGACATCCAAAAACCTAACCCTAGGATATGAAGCGCCAAAAGTCATGTGGGCCTCGTTTGGGTAAGTTAGTACATCAACTTCCCGGGGTCGTAACTTTTTCATACAATCTCCATTTTAGGTGTGTGATAGCTCGTTGGAAAGGTATCATCGAGGAGATTAATTTTAGGAACAATAAAGAAGGAACTTACATATTTCAAACCTAGTTTCCCAAAGAAACATTGTTTAGGGCCTCAAAATGACCCCGGAAGTTAAAAACTGCTAAAAATAGTAAATTACCAAAATTGTCATAAAACTGTTTTGAGCCAGTTGGAAAAGGTGGGTGGCCACCGATATCCACCTGGATAAATCATCCCTCATTAAGAAGAAATGTTCTCCATTGCATTGAGTGCCCAGGGGAGACCGAAAAGCGTTTGCTGAATCTACATCTTGAAGAGTTGCTTGCCTTGTTGGAGAAGTTGCGTTGCTTAGCTTGTTGAAGGTTGTCACAAACATGTGGCTGGAAGGGTTGGACCTTTTTAACCAGTCTGGATACATGATATTCTTTTGTGTAGAAGGAATATTTACACCTTGTTGCAATATTGTTGACCTGCTTATGTTGGATAGAAAGTGCTTGGGCCGAGGCTTTAGTGGTTGCAGTATCCTTCTGTTCACCTTTTGAACAGATTCTGAAGAAGCTAAATTTTTTTGTATGAGATACTAGCTTGCGACACTGTTTAGGTGGAACAATAGTCTGAACTACCTATGGTATTTTGTGGAGATGACCCCCCAGAGAAACAATGGCACTGCGAGGTCGAGACTCATAAACATAATGGCATCTCCACATATATGGTTGGCCCAAGAGAACATCATAGACATCCAGTGGGGAAACATCACATAATACCTCATCCTTGAAGGGCTGGATGTCGTATGAAGATCGACACTACTGGCTGACATGAAGATCTCGTCCTTGGCGAAGCCACCCGATGTTGTATGGTTGCGGGTGTGGTGTTGTCAACGATCCCAATTGTTTGATGACCTCTACTGAGATGAGGTTCTTTTGGCTTCCACTATAAACAATAAAATGTAGTCGAGTCCCCTTCACCCACATCTATGAATGAAAAAGGCACCCCCCCTCTTCAGGATCTGTTGGTTCTTCTAGTTGAATTGCGACGGTTGCGACAATAGCAGTGGGGTCTGTGTTTGTTGGCCCTTGGGTATGGAATCAAGCGAAGATCAAGGAAGAATAGGTAAAATGTGAACTTTGTGGGAGACACAATGACTGTTACTGGGTCGAAGTAAGCAAAAGAGAAGAAAAGAAGAAGCGAAGCCCAAGAAATCTAGCCATTGGATGAGGATATTAGGGATGACAGATACGCAAGGTATATGGATCGAGGACAACAAAGATAGCAGGAAAAGCCACCATTAGCACCGCGCAGGAAGAAAGGAGAGATGGGTTGGAGAAGCCTGGGAAAAGAGGGTCAAGTTGACCTAAGGTTTTAGTCACCTAGGGTTTGTATATCTAGGGTTTTGACACCTAGGTCTCGACCTAAGGCTGTCAGTGAGGGACTATATTGTATAAATAGAGGTCAAGAGGACCTAGGTCAAGTCGGTACTATTGATGAACATTGTTATTGATTGTTGTTCATTGAGAGAATATTGTATTGTGAGTGAGAGAAGTACTGAGAGTAAGAGCCTTCTGGCATTGTAAGATCTTTAGCTGGGTGAAAAGATCAAGTATTGCAACTAGGTGCAAAGATGGGGGAGAGAAAGAGAGAAGAAGAAGAAGATCTGCTAGCAGAGAGCACAAACAAGAACTGTAAGCTTTACCTTAATATATCATAAGCACAGTTATGTGGACGTAGCCCTAGGGAGAGGGTGAACCACATATATCTGGTGTTATGTGTGTATGATTGATGCTTTATCTTTGTCTTTGATATACTGTTATTGCATTGATGTATTAGATGAGATCTATAAAATGTGGAGTAGATTTTAGTGATAAGTGAGCTAGGTATAATCTGTTGTATTGTGTTAAGATCCACTTGATATTCCCCTGGTTGTAGACATCTCTGTCTTGCAACCCTCCCATAGCTACTTCGGGTGAGACTGCATCTTCTTCACAGGTGTTGCCGAAAGGGCCAGTAGTTATGGATTGTTGGTGCACTCTTGGAGTGAACCTTGGGTCTGCCCCTATGCCAACAAATGGTTTTGTTATCGGGACGAGAATCTTCGTGAGGGAATTTCGAGGTGGTTCCCATCGAAGATAGATATTTAAAAGTGGATAGAAGATCAAGAGAGGGACTTCATTGAAGCCCAAAACAAGAACCTTAATCTGAGTACTGAAGATTGGCTACAAAGATACATTTTCACCAACATCCACGAGATCTTATTTCGAGGAATCCATCAGGAGTTGTTTGAGTGGTTGGCTAGGTTAGTTGATACCCAATTCGAGATCAGATCTAGACCCCCTGTGGTTTGGATGCCAACGTTGATCTAGAAGGTTAAAAGAGTCAACAACATTGTATCCAGAGCAGTATATCATTGGTTTGATAGTACCACTGGAGGGTATATCACCGAATTTGTTGTTGACAGAGTAGAATCGTATAGCCAAGCCGAGAGATACTTTTTCAAAGGACCCAGAGGGAAATTTTTTCATTTTCTGAAGTTAAGAACCAAGATTCTCTTGCTTGAAAACCACATCTTGAAGATACAGTAGACTGACTAGATCTGAAAAGGTTGATGTTCAGGAATTCAGAGAGTGACAGCGACACAGAGGCAGGACATGCATGCAGTGGAAGAGTATTTCAAGGGGTTCACCTTGAGAACCTCTTTAAGAAAAACTATGAAGAAGAGGGTTTCTACAGCGGAGAAGAGGTAGATCTAATAGACAAAGAACATCCAGAACCCTCTAGGCGAGAGGAAGGAGCAACTGAATAACTTCGCCAAGACGAGCCAGAAAACTCAGGAGCTGCGCAGACTGCTGAAGTGAGTATCATTAACCCTCCCGTTGTTTCAACAACACTAGGAAATCAGAGTAATCAAAGTCATCAGAGTCTTCAGAGTGTTACTACTAGCAGTTCAACATCTATTCAAACAGGAAACCCAGGTAGCTCTATGGTAGATGAGATGAGGTTCCCTATCTTTAGAGGGGATGGATATGAAGACCCAAATCAACACTGGTTCCTTTGTGAATCTATGTGGAATATTAAGAATGTCACTGATGAGGTCGTCAAAATATCCCAGTTCATTACTACTCTTAGAGATCGTGCACTGAGCTGGTACATGAAGCTTGTCCAAGGACTTGCACAACCCCAACCATTGAATGAGATCAGGAACGCGTTAATTGCAGAATTCAAGAAACCCAAATTGGAGTCACAATGTATTACAGAGCTGAAGGAGATCAAATAGAAGGTTTCCGAACCTGTCTGAGAATTCGATCAGAGATTCAAGACCTTAATAGGCCGATTAACTTTTAAGATCCCAGATGAACAGAACAAAGAATGGTTCATCGTTGTGTTGTTACCACACATCAGAGTTCCTCTGATGCAACAGAAAATTGTTTCATAGTCTGAGGTGTTGGAGATCACCATGAAGCTTGAATCAGCCCCTATGGGAGAATCCAGCTCAGGTATGAGCTAGATCTTGAGCCAGCTGACCAGTTTGTCTTTACGAGTCGAAGACATAAAAAAGGATAAGGGACAAGACAAAAGAGAAGACATATGGTGTGTCAGATATAGATTAGAGAGCCATGATAAGGAACACTGCCCTGTATTTCAAGAATATTTGGCCTCAGGAGCTCTAAGCCCCTTGAAGCAAGTCACGTTGCCCTGGTGTGAAGTATGCAGAAACTGACATCGCCCTCGTGAGTGTTATTACATGCAGAAGTATGTTCAGACACCTGCAAACCTATATTGCACCTTCTGTAAGTCAGTAGAGCATGATGATAGAGACTGTAGGGCCTATGACCTCATGCATGAAAGGTCAAGAGATGTATAAAAGATCCAAGGCGAAGTACAACAAGAAGGAAACACTACGCAGTACAACACCTTGGGAAGAGGAAACTTCAATCCTCGTAGTGGATATAGAGGACGAGGATGAGGAGGAGGAATGGGCTAAGGCCGAGGATAGATAATTTGTTATAACTGCACGTAGAGAGGACATCTAGCAAGGGATTGTCAGAACCCTTGTACTACTTGCATTTATTGCAATTCTTTTCAACATGTTATAGAATATTACCCTATGTTGTTGGCTAAGCTTCAAGAAAGACAAGGACCTCAGAAGAACCCACAAGTGTAGTTGATATATGATGAACCTTGTGGAGAAGACCTAAGAGTCATTGTTATTACTCGAGGAGGCGTTGTTACAGGAGAAGATAGAGTGACCCAGGGAAAGACTACGGAAGACTCAGGAGTCAGAAAAGCTGTGGAGAAGACTCAAAATTTTGATGCCAAGAAAGAAAGACGAACATTTGAATATGAAATAAAAGAATTCAAAAGAGATCAAGGCTCATCATCAAGAACATGGAAAGAAGTAAGAGAATATTGAATGCCACTAGTATTCGATCAGTTTGCTTCACCAAGAAAGGGAAAAGAGGTAAGCAAGCTCATAGAATTTCTATATACTTGTATTAAGCTAATCCAGGATGAAAACGTTGTAAGGGAACTTTAGAATTTAATCAAGCAATATGAGCTAGGAAATATAGACCCCTTACTGAATAGGGAAGTACACCAAATTGGGAAAAGGAGAAGGAAAAACAAATAATTACACTTGAATGCTCAGATAGGAGAGTATGACATAGACTATGTGGTCCTCGACTTAGGGTTGGAGGTTAATGTCACGACAAAGAAAACTTGGGCACTGATGGGAAAACCGAAGTTAGTCTATTCCCCTATAAGGCTTAGAATGGATAATCAATAAGATTTCAACCCATTTGGATGACTGGAGCATGTCCCTGTGGACATTGATGGAGTGAGGACCTTTGCATATTTTGAGGTCATTGAAATTGTTGATGACAGTTTCCCTTACCTGGCATTGTTAGGAATTGATTGGGCCTTCAACAACTCTACCATTGTTGATTTGAAGAAGAGATGTATGACATTTGAAAAAGATGACCTAAGGGTCATTGCTCCTTTAGATCCAGATGAATTTCAGAGATACACACAACCCATCAAAGAAGAAGACCATGCATATGAATTGGAGAATATCTACAAACTGACAGCCAGACAATAGAATTGCATTATTCCTACAGCTGATGGGAATCTCAGTGGGTGTGGTGACAATGTATGCTCATCAGACTTAGAAGAAGCACTAGAAAATTGGAAAAATCAAATGTATGAAGTATCCACAAGAAGGTGTTCCAGGATGACCAAAGAAGTTCGCTGGATTGGTACAACGGTGAGCAACTTACCCACCTTTGATGGTTTGAATCCATTAGAAACCTTCTTCTTGGAATTTGAAGCAAGTGTACCAACACAACAGAGACTGTTGGCAATGGATGAGGCCCTGAAAGATACACCAACAAGATGGTGGGGGATGCACAAAATAAATATTACAGACTGGCTACAATGTCGAACCTTGATGACAGCGCGATTCTCAGCCCAAGTAGAAAGCTGCGAAGTGAGGTACACAGGTTGAAGCTGACCAAAGAACGATGTGAGAAGCTATGAAGAATCTTGGAGTGATATTCAACAAGAGAAATGGGTGCACAAATTCATCAACACGTTGGACAACACACATATCAACTGGTACCTTCAAACGGAGTTGTGCCTCATCACCACGGATTGGAAAGGTATGACTCAGAATTTTGCAACTACATTTCTATTTGAAAGTCAATATCCTTCAGTAGACCAGACACTACAGATTGTGAGACACAAAGTATTTGAAGAAGAATCTAACCTCCCTTTGGAACAAGAAGAGGACGAGTGGACTGCACCTCTCCAGAAACTGCAGGGTTGTTACAACATTGATGCAAATGACGATGATTATCCAAGGAAGGTAAACATTGTTGAGACAAAAGGAAAAAGAGATGTGAAAGGACCAGGATTTGAGCTACCATTTATTGGTCAACCAATCAATATTACAAAAGTCAACATTGGGATAGAGGAAACACTGAAGCTTGCCAATGTCATAGATTATTGGGATGTTGCTACCATTGACAAGATTACAGAGCTGTTGCACGAAAATCAGGACTTGTTTCTGACCAAATTCACTGATATGAAGGGCATCAAGGGACCTATGGGAGAGATGAGGATACCTTTGAAACCAGATGTGAAGCTAGTCAAGAAAAGACCCTATAGATTGAACCTAAAGTATAAGAAAAAAGTGAATCTTGAGCTCGACAAAATGCTGGAAGCAGGTATTATCGAACCTGTCAAAGGGTCCGAATGGATTAGTCCTATGGTGGTGCAAGACAAGAATATAGGAGAAATCAGGATCTGCGTAGATCTCAGGAAGTTGAACGATTCTTGCCTGCATGACCCCTTCCCTACACAATTCACTGATGAAGTGCTAGATAATGTGGGAGGCCAAGAGGTGTATTCTTTTACAGATGGATTCTTAGGATATCATCAGATCTGAATTGCCAAGGAGGATCACCACAAGACCACATTTGCAAAAGAATTGGGATCTTACCAATATACAGTGATTCCATTTGGACTAAAGAATGCCCGAACCATCTTTTCCAGGGTGGTGGTTGAAGCATTCAAAGAATTTTTGCATAAATTTTTAGAAGCATATTTTTATGATTGGATTGTGTTTCGTTTGTTGAAAAACCATATTGAATTCCTAAGACTAATGTTGGATAAGTGCAGGCAATGTCAAATTGCTTTGAATCTGAAGAAGTGCATCTTCTTCTCACCATTTGGAGTGTTGTTGGGGCATATTGTGTGTAAGCAGGGACTGCTGGTAGATCCCTCTAAAATTGCTATTATTGTTGACCCTCCACCTCCTACTTCAGTCAAACAACTGGGCACTGCGCTAGGACATACTGGATATTACAAAAAATTCATTAAAGAATAGCCCATATTATAGCACCTATGGAGAAGCTGTTGAAGAAAGACTGTCAGTTTAGCTGGACAGAAGAATGCCAACAGAGCTTCGACACACTGAAACAAAAGATGGTTACTGCACCCATTCTGGTTTTCCCAGATTGGACTAAAGAGTTTCATGTGCATGTTGATGCATCATCCATTGCATTGGGAGTTGTGTTAGCACAACCGGGAACATGAGACATCGATCACCTGTTAGCCTTTGCTAGCAGGAAGTTATCCACATCAGTTATTAACTAGACCACCACAGAGAGAGAAAGATTGGCCATGGTGTATGCGCTACAAAAATTTTTCCACTACTTATTGGGAGGAAACTTTAAAATGTTCAAATATCACTCCATGCTGAAGTACCTAGTCAACAAGCCAGTGTTGTGGGGGCGAATATGCAGATGGCTTCTATTGTTTCAAGAATATGATTTTGAGATCATAGTTAAGATAGGAAGAATGAACAAGGGCCCTGTCCACTTGTCGAGGTTGGAACATGGAGAAGAAACCACCAGTCTGGAGGATACACTGTCGGATGCACAACTTCTCACCATCAAAAATATCGATGACCACTTTGCAGAAATGGTCCAATTCTTGTCAACAAGAATGGCACCTAGTGAGTATACAATTCCCCAGAAAAAATAGTTAGTAGTGTGTGTTGCATACTTTTCACTGATAGCGGGTTAGCTATACAAGATGGGACCTGATGAGATACTAAGAAGATGTGTTATGGAGGCATAACGCCCACTGATCCTTGTAGAATCTCATGAAGGCATTGCAGGAGGACATTATGCAAGGAAAGCAACTACGCAGAAGGTTCTGCGAGCTGGCCTTCGGTGGCCTACCTTACACAGAGATGATAAGAATTATGCTAGAGCCTGTGATGTGTGCCAGAGAGTTGGGAGACCATCCAAAAGAGATGAAATTCCATTAGCACCATAGATGACCCTACAAGCATTCTTAAAATGGTCCATTGACTTCGTGGGACCTATCAACCCACCAAGGAAGCACACAGGAGAAAGGTATATCATTATTGTGACTGAATACTTAACCAGATGGGCTGAAGCCAGAGTAGTCAAGGACTATAGTGCAACTACAACTGCATGATTTATATTTGATGACATAATAACTAGGTTTGGATGCCCCAAGATCCTTATGAGTGACCAAGGCATGCACTGCATTAATTAGACAGTTGAAGCATTGACTGAGGAGTTTACCATCTACCATCAGAAGAGAACACCTTATCATCCTCAGGAAAATGGAACAGTCGAAGCATTTAACAAAATCTTGGAGACAACACTGACAAATATTTGTAATGTGAACAGGGATGACTGGGATTTAAGAGTACCTGCAGTACTTTGGGCCTATAGAACCACTTGCAAGAAACTGACCATGAAGACCCCTTTTAAGCTAGTTTATGGTCTCGAAGATATTGTCCCAATGGAATACCTTATGCCAAGCTTAAGAATTGCTTCCTTTATAGATATGGATGACACTGGAGCTATTCAGGAGAGGCTTGCATAGTTGGTTGAATTGGAAGAAGACAGATTTATTGCAGGATTCCATCAATAGGTTCAGAAGGACAAAGAGAAGGCCTACCATGACAGGTACATCAAGAATAAGGCATTCAAGCAAGGTGACTTAGTACTGGTGTATGACAATAAGTTTATAAAACACCCAGGGAAGTTCGGAATGCATTGGCTTGGACCATATGAGATCGCCTATGTTAGAGAAGGAGGAGTTGTGCAGATGAAGACGCTGAACAGAGAATGGAAGGAAGGATTGGTAAATGGGAGTCGGTTGAAGTTGTACTATGACAACCAACTACCTCGTAGCTCTCAGTAAAAAAAAGAGGAAAATGGTCTAGGTATTAGGTACAGTTGAAAATGGGTACCAGACACAGAAAAGATAGTCTGCACAAGGAGGAAGAGGAGACATAAAGTAGAAAGTAAAGGTTGCACTATGCAGTCCAAAACCGAAGAAAAATAGAAGGATCAGATCTGAAGCACCTCGGGATGAGTCACATGTGAGTGTTGGGGGCCTGTTGGCCCTTGGGTATGGAATCAAGCGAAGATCAAGGAAGAAGAGGTAAAATCCAAACTTCGCAGGAGACATAGTGACTATTACTGGGTTGAAGCAAGAAAAAGAGCATAAAAGAAGGAGTGAAGCCTAAGAAATCTAGCCGTTGGATGAGGAGATCAAGGATGACAGATAAGCAAGGTATATGGATCGAGGACAACTCATATAGTGGGAAAAGCCACCATTAGCACTACATGGGAAAAAAAGAGAGATAGGCTCGTGAAGCCTGAGAAAAGAGGGTCAAGTTGACCTAGGGTTTTAGACACCTAGAGTTTGTATATCTAGGGTTTTGACACATAGGTCTCAACCTAAGGCTGTCAGTGAGGGACTATATTGTATAAATAGAGGTTGAGAGGACCTAGGTCGGGTCGGTACTGTTGTTGAGAATTTTTATTCATTATTGTTCATTGAGAGAATATTGTATTATGAATGAGAGAAGTGATGAGAGTAAGAGCCTTATGGCATTGTAAGATCTTTAGTTGGGTGCGAAGATCAAGTTATGAAGTTGGGTGCGTAGGAGGGGGAGAGAAACAGAGAAGAAGAAGAATATTTTCTAGCAAAGAGCGCAGACAAGAACTGTAAGCTTTACCTTAATATATCATAAGCACAGTTTTACGGACGTAGCCCTAGGGAGAGGGTGAACCACGTATATCTGGTGTTATGTGTGTATGATTGATGCTTTATCTTTTTCTTTGATATACTGTTATTGCATTATTGTATTAGATCATATCTATAGAATGTGGAGTAGATTTTAGTGATAAGTGAGCTAGGTATACTACGTTGTATTGTGTTAAGATCCACCTGATATTCCCCTGGTTATAGACATATCTGTCCTGCAACCCCCCCACGGCTACTTCGAGTGAGACTGCATCTGATTCGCAGGTGATGCCAAAAGGGCTAGTAGTTAGGGCTTGTTGGTGCGCTCTTGAAAGTAAAACTTGGGTCTGCCCCTATGCCAACAACGTTGATGATCTGCCTTTTACTAGTATTTTCATAATCAAATTCTGAATTAGGGTTCGACTCCTTGACTTTGATCTCATCCACCAATGACTGTTTTGAGTGACATTCATTGGTGTTGTCCCAGGGGATTTTGTGGAAATCACACCATTTTCCGATGTCCTTCTTTGTCTTCCTGTGAACCTTCTTTTCCTGTGGCTTGGACTGGTTTTCGGGAGGCTGTTTGTGAGGGTCGTCTTTGTCATACTTTGGTTGTTGCAGATTTTCAAACCTGAACTCGTGTTTGTTTTGGTGTTTTGGTTGTCGCGTGAGAGATTTCGCAAGCAACATATTGATAGGATCGTATACTCCGTCGTTTTTCTTTTCTTTCGCCATTGAGGGTTTCTTGGGTGCGCGAGAGAGATTTTCCTCAAGAGAGACAAGCTCGAGAACCAACTTACTATACTTGGACCTCGTTGGGGACATGCACTGAAAAAATGATCAAGAGCAACCTGCTTTGATACCACTGATCCAGATTATTTTCGACACGAAATGAGAGAGGAGATATAATAAAGAAATGCACAGAGATATTGCAGATATCCAATAATATAACAAAAAATTATCAAAGATACAACCATAAACACAGATATACAGTAATACACAATTTCTATTAATGAAATAAATGTACAGAGACTATAAAAATACAGAGTGAAAGACTCGCTAGAATGGTGGTAGCTTATCTTTGAGAAGAGACGTGATGGCTACTCGCATTCACCAGAAGATGATTACAATAAGGCTCTGAAGTCAATTTTACCATAAGAAGGAATGCCAAAAACCCTATACATCCAAAAACCTAACCCTAGGAGATGAAGCACCAAAATTCATGTGGGCCCTGTTTGGGTAAGTTAGTACATCAACTTCCCGGGGTCGTAACTTTTGCATACGATCTCTGTTTTAGGTGTATGATAGCCCATTGGAAAGGTATCATTGAGGAGATTCATTTTAGGAATAATATAAAAGGAACATATATATTTCAAACCTTTTTTCCCAAAAAAACATCGTTTAGGGCCTCAAAATGACCCCGGAAGTTAAAAACTGTTAAAAATAGTGAATTACCAAAATTGCAAGAAAACTATTTTGAGCCTATTGGAAAAGGTGGGTGGCGATTGATATCCCCCTAGATCAATCTTCCCTCCTTAGGAAGCAATGTTATCCATTGCATTGAGTGGTCGGGGGAGAGGGAAAATCATCTACTGAATCTGCATCTTGATGAGTTGCTCGCCTTGTTGGAGAAGTTGCGCTACTTAGCTTGTTGAAGGTTGTCATGAACATGTGGTTGGAAGGGTTGGACATTTTTAAGCAGTCTAGATACATGATATTATTTTGTGCAAAAGGAACCTTTACACTTTGTTGCAATCTTGTCAACCTGGTTCTGTTGGATAGAAGGTGCTTGGGCCGAGGCTGTAGTTGTTGCAGTATCCTTCTGTTCACCTTTTGAATAGATTGTGAAGAAGCTGAATTTTGTAGTATGAGATACTAACTTGTGGCACTGTTTAAGTGGAATAGTAGTCAAAATTACCTCTGGTATTCTGTGGAGATGACCCCCCAGAAAAAGAATGACACTGCGAGGTCGAGACTCATAAGCAGCATGGCGTCTCCACATATCTGGCTTGCCCAAGAGAACATCACAGACATCCAGTGGGGAAACATCACATAATACCTCATCCTTGAAGGGCTGGATGACGTATGATATTTGACACTACTGGATGACATGAATATCTCGTCCTTGGCGAAGCCACCCGATGTTGTATGGTTGCAGGTGTGGTGTTGTCGACAATCCAAACCGTTTGATGACCTTTGTTGAGATGAGGTTCTTTTGGATTCCACTGTCAACAATAAAATGTAGTTGGGTCCCCTTCACCCACATCTGTGAATGAAAAAGGTGCTCCCCCTCTTCAAGATTTTTTGGTTCTTCTGGTTGAATTGTTGCAGTCGCGACAATAGCAGTGGGGTTTGCTTTGATGATCTATCTTTGAATAGTATTTTCATAATCATATTCTAAATCAGGGTTTGGTTCCTTGTCTTTGATCTTGGCCACCAATGACTGTTTTGAGCGACATTCATTGGTGTTGTGCCAGGGGCTTTTGTTGAAATCGCAACATTTTCTGGTGTGCTTCTTTTTCTTCCTGTGACCCTTCTTTTCCTATGGCTTGGATTGGTTTTCGAGAGACTGTTTGTTAGGGCCGTCTTTGTCATACTTTGGTTGTTGCGGATTTGCAGACCCAAACTCCCATTTGTTCTGGTGCTTAAATTTCTGCTCGATTTTAACAACATATCGATAAGTAGCATCGAGTGATGAGCTGTCCAAAAAATCCATTTCAGTTTGGATGTATCTGTGTAGAGCCCCATGGTATTTCAGAACCAAATGTCTTTCGAAGTCTTTGATACCCAACTTGGTGTGCAAGGTATGGAAGGTATTGGTGAACTTCAGAATTTCTTGGCCCCTCTCTTTTCGCATTGTGGTCCATCTCATGTACTAGTCCTCATAGTTGCCAATAGGGTAATACTGTTCCTTTACCGCATCCACAAAAAAAATCTCAAGTGGGCTCGACCCCATATATTCCAGACTCCTCTATGGAAATTTGCTCCTAGTAAGTTTCCCACCAATGTTTGACATGAGGGAGAGATTTAAGGAGTGCGAAGGTGATCTTTTATCTTTCGAAAAAATTGTGAACAGAGAAATAACCTTCCAGTAGAGTTAACCATTTGTCTAGGCCTTCTGCATCTATCTGTCCTTCAAAAACAGGAATATCAAAATTAACTTGTACCTTGAAAGGAAAGGTGCCTCCAAAGTGGTTTTTTGATGAAGATTCTCTTGTTTCTATCGGCAGGCATTGAAGGATGTGGGAAAAATTCTCCATCATTTCGTCCCTTTGTCATGTGAGAGCTTGCTCAATTAACAGATTGTTAGGATCGTCTTCTCCGTTGTTTTTCTTTTCATCCGCCATTGAGGGTTTATTGGGTGTGTGAGAGTGATTTTCCTCAAGAGAGACAAGCTCGAGACCCAACTTTCTATACTCGGACCTCGTCGGGGACATGCACTTAAAAAATGATCAAGAGAGCCCTACTTTGATACCACTGATCCAGATTATTTTCGGCACGAAATGAGAGTTGAGATATAATAAAGAAATGCACAGAGATATTGCAGATATCCAATAATATAACAGAAATGTATTAGAGATACAACCATAAACATAGATATATAGTAATAGACGATTTGTATTAATGAAATAAATGTATAGAGACTGTAAAAATACAGAGTGAAAGACTCGCTAGAATGGTGGCAGCTTATCTCTGAGAAGCGATGTGATGGCTACTCGCATTCGCTAGAAGATTATTACAATGAGGATCTGAAGGCCTTTTTACCATAAGCAGGAATGCCAAAAAACATACATATCCAAAAACCTAACCCTAGGAGATGAAGCGCCAAAAATGACGTGGGCCTCATTTGGGTAAGTTAGTATGTCAACTTTCCGATGTCGTAACTTTTGCATACGATATCCATTTTAGGCGTATCATAGCCCATTGGAAAGGTATCGTCAAGGAGAATCATTTTAGGTGCAATATCAAAGGAAATTTTATTTTGGAAACCTGTTTTCCCAAAAAAACATTATTTAGGGCCTCAAAATGACCTCGAAAGTTAAAAACTGCTAAAAATAGTAAATTACCAAAATTGCCAGAAAATTGTTTTGAGCCATTTGGAAAAGGTGGGTGGCCACATATATCCACCTGGATCAACCCTCCCTCATTAAGAAGCAATGGTATCCATTGTGTTGAGTGCCTGGGGGAGAGGGAAAAGCGTCTGTTGAATCTGCATCTTGATGAGTTGCTTGCCTTGTTGGAGAAGTTGCACTACTTAGCTTGTTGAAGGTTGTCACGAACATGTGGCTAGAAGAGTTGGACCTTTTTAACTAGTCTAGATACATGAGATTATTTTGCGCAGAAGGAATATTTACACTTTGTTGCAATCTTGTCGATTTGCTTCTGTTGGATAGAAGGTGCTTAGGCCGAGGTTGTAGTGGTTGTAGTATCCTTCTATTCACCTTTTGAACAGATTGTGAAGAAGCTGAATTTTGTAGTATGATATACTACCGTGCGGTACTGTTTAGGTGGAACAGTAGTCAGAACTACCTCTGGTATTCTATAGAGATGACCCCCCAGAGAAACAATGGCATTACAGGGTCGAGAATCATAAACAACATGGCGTCTCCCATATATGGTTGGCCGAAGAGAACATCATAGACATCCAGTGGGGAAACATCACATAATACCTCATCCTTGAAGGGCTAGATGTCGTATGACAATCGACACTGCTGGCTGACATGAAGATCGCGTCCTTGGCGAGGCCACCCGATGTTGTATGGCTACGGGTGTGGTGTTGTCGACAATCCCAACTGTTTTGACGACCTCTGTTGAGATGAGGTTCTTCTGGCTTCTGCTATAAACAATAAAATGCAGTGGGGTCCCCTTCACCCACATCTATGAATGAAAAAGGTGCTCCCCTCTTTAGAATTTATTGGTTCTTCTGGTTGAATTGTTGTGGTTGTGACAATAACAGTGGGGTTTGCGTCGATGATCTATCTTTACCAATATTTTCATAATCAGATTTTGAATCAGGGTTTGGCTCCTTGTCTTTGATCTCGGCCACCAATGACTGTTTTGAAGGACATTAATTGGTGTTGTTCCAGGGGTGTTTGTGGAAATCGCACCATTTTTCAGTGTCCTTCTTTGTCTTCCCATGACCCTTCTTTTCCTGTAGCTTGGACTAATTTTCGGGAGACTGTTTGTTAGGGTCATCTTTGTCATACTTTGGTTGTTGCGGATTTGTAGACCCTAACTCCCATTTGTTTTGGTGCTTAAATTTCTGCTCAATTTTAACAACATATCGATAAGCAGCACCGAGTGATGAGATGTCTAGAAAATCCATTTTAGTTTGGATGTATCTGTGTAGATCCCCACAGTATTTCAGAGCCAAATGTCATTCGGAGTCTTTGATACCCATCTTGGTGCGCAAGGTATCGAAGGTATTGGTGAACTCTAGAACTGCTTGGCCCCTCTCTTAGCATAGTGTGGTCCATCTCATGTGATGGTCCTTATAGTTGCCAACAGGGTAATACTGTTCCTTTATCGCATCCACAGAAAAATCCCAAGTGGGCTCAACCCCATATATTCTAGACTCCTTTGTGGAAATTTTCTCCCACTAAGTTTCCCACCAATGTTTGACATGAGGGAGAACTTTAAGGAGTGCAAAGGTGATCTTTTCTCTGTCGGGAAAATTGTGAACAGAGAAATAACCTTCTAGCAGAGTTAACCATTTGTCTAGGGCTTCTACATCTATCTATCCTTCAAATACATGAATATCAAAATTAACTTGTACCTTGAAATGCGAGGTGCCTCCAAAGTGTTTGTTTGATGAAGATGCTCCTGTTGCTATCGACAAGCGTTGAAGGATGTGGGAAAAATTCTCCATCATTTCGTCCCTCTGCCACATGAGAGATTGCTCAAGCAACAGATTGATAGGATCGTCTACTCCATTTTTTTGCTTTTCTTCCGCCATTGAGGGTGTCTTGGGTGTGCAAGAGAGATATCCTCAAGAGAGAAAAGCTCGAGACCCAACTCACTGTACTCAGACATCGTCGGGGACATGCACTGAAAAATTGATCAAGAGAAGCCTGCTCTGATACCATTGATCCGGATTATTTTCGGCACAAAATGAGAGTGGAGATATAATAAAGAAATGCACTTGTAGATATCCAATAATATAATAGAAATAGATCACAGATAAAACCATAAACACAGATATACAATAATACACAATTTCTATTAATGAAATAAATGTACAGAGACTGTAAAAATACAAAGTGAAAGACTCACTAGAATGGTGGCAACTTATCTCTGAGAAGAGATGTGAGGGCTACTCGCATTCGCCAGAAGATGATTACAATGAGGCTCTGAAGGACTTTATACCATAATAAGGAATGCCAAAAACCCTATACATCCAAAAACCTAACCCTAGGAGATGAAGCGCCAAAAGTCATGTGGGCCCTGTTTGGGTAAGTTAGTACATCAACTTCCCGTGGTTGTAACTTTTGCATACGATCTCCGTTTTAGGAATATGATAGCCCGTTGGAAAGGTATCATCGAGGAGATTCATTATAGGTGCAATATCAAAGGAAATTTGATATTTCAAACCTGTTTTCCCCAAAAAACATCGTTTAGGGCCTCAAAATGACCTCGGAAGTTAAAAACTGCTAAAAATAGTAGATTACCAAAATTGCTAGAAAACGTTTTTGAGCCAGTTGGAAAAGGTGGGTGGCCACCGGTATCCACCTAGATCATGGTGAGCTAAAACCTTCACTCAGTACTACTACTTCTTCTCTTTATGAGCAAGCCAACTCTAGCATGCCTTTTGCCTTCACCAAAATGGTTTTCATGGCGATGGCATTTTAACTTCTACCATCAAATCATAGGCCTTCATGCTTGGCCCACAGTGTGACTAAGATGGGGCTCAAGATGAATTTTCTCCTCTTTCCTAGCCCATGTCCATCATAGCCCATTTTCCTTAGAAATTTAGAGCCAATACCCCTAATATGCTTCTCAAATTCACCAAGCTACTCTTGAGAGGTTTCTACAAAAGGTGAGCTTACTAAGGTGGCCTCAATCATGGTGCTATCATATGCAGTGGAAATGGAAGGTTTCTTTGGTGCTTTGTTCTCTTGGACAACTACTTGAATCATTACCAAGGTATTATCCTTCTATTCCAACTCTTGCTACTGTTGAGCCATCATATGTGTAAGCCTATCCTCTTGCCAATTATCCATTTGGATGACATTCTCACCAAGGTATACAAGTTGTGCTCTATGCTTATCCCAATGTGTCCTCACTACAATGAGGGATTCTTGGTCTTCTTTAAATTTCTTCTTAATAA
>JZKD02S2140204.1:23049-33292 GCA_000966675.3 Picea glauca
GTGCAGTTAGGGTTTCAATTGAAAAGTTTTGAGAGTGTTTAGATCAAGTTCTTTCTTCAACGTTGGAGGACTTAGATCAGTGCCTTGGGGTTTAATGGAGTCATAAGTGAAGGACACAAGAGTTGAAGGGGGTGAGATTTTAAAGGACTAGAGGGATAAGTTTTGAAGTGTTGCTAAAGCAGGGCTTCAAAATAATAACCCTAGGGGAGAGAGGATCATTTCGGTGTTGCTAAAGCAAGGCCTCATGCTCTCTCATCCTTCCTAGCAAAAAATTAGCTCAAATGAAATACATAGTCAAAACAAGAGGGCTTAAAGAGGGAGAGTGTTGTTAAGGCAAGGCTCTTTCATCAAACCCTAAAAGAAAACGGCCCTAGGTGTAGATGACCTAGGCCTGGGATGTCCTCTTCCTCTTGAAGTCAAAATGGTAGGGCTAGCTAAAGGGAGGAAGAAAAAGGAGTGTAGTTATGGCTAGGATCTCTTCTTCTTCTTCAATGGCTAAAAGCTTTTCTATCAGGGGACATGAGACAAGGACCTACTTGTGTAATGTCCCCCACCTCTTAGAGAGGTGATGAGGAGACTCAGTGGCCTGGGCACCCCCACTAGGTCATAGTCTCACACTGAGGGGGAAGGTCAACTAGATTAAAGTTCATGCCCTGTTTCTTCATGGTCGGTTTGGCAATAACATAGGCAGTGTAGGACCTGATATACTTGTTGACTTCCTGTTGAAGTTTTGGCTAGTAGAAATGTTTATGTAGCATCGCCATTGTCTTTTCGATGCCGAAGTGTCCTACCACCTAATTGTAGTGGGCTTCCCAGATCATCTTTGCTCACTCACTTGATGAAACACACATATGGCCCAGACGACACAACAATCCATCCCGAAGATGGAAATTATAGACAATTATGTTTTCACCCAACATTTGGTAGGTGGTGGCGAAGTTTGGGTCTGTCTCATAGATTTGGGTCCCTCCAAAGGTCTCATGGATGCAGAAGTCTAACACTGTGGTGAGTGTCGCAACTGGCAGTATGTTGAGGCAATCAGTGATGTGATTGGTGCTTCCTGTTTTATACTTGATGTTGAGGTGGAATCGCTGCAAGTATGTGGACCACTTTTGATGGCGATCATTCTGCAATTTTCCTTGTGTCTTCATGAAATGAAATGGATTATGATCAGTGTGGATGGTTGTCTCCTTCCCAAGAATGTAATGTCTCCATTGGCGGAAGGCTTGCACGATGGAGTACATTTATTTGTCGTAAGTAGAGTACTTAGGGACAACATCTGACAGTGTCTCACTATGATAGGCCATAGGGTGGCTATGCTGAGTGAGAATGACGCCCACTGTATAGTCTGAAGCATATGTCTCAGTCTCAAAGGGCTACTGCAGGTCTGGTATTGAAAGTACTAGGGTTGAGCACACACGTTGCTTCATATCATCGAATGCTTGTTGTTGGGACCAGCCCCACACAAATTTCACCTTACCACCACACTTGGTTATTTGGTTGAGGGCCCATGCAATATGGGAGAATCCCAACATGAACTTGCGATAGAAATTGACAAGGCCTAAGAAGCTCCGAAGCTCAGTGAGTGTGGTTGTGGCTGACCAGTCACAGATGACTTGAATCTTAGCTAGATCCACATGTACACCATGATGATCAATTATGTAGCCAAGGTAATGGACCTTGTCCATGATGAAGGAGAATTTTTCCAAGTTGGCATATAGCTTTTGTTGTCGCAGGGTGTGCAGAACCTGTTGAATATGTTGTAAGTGTTTGGCCCAAGTCTTGTTGTAAATGAGAATGTCATCTAGATACACCACTACAAAAGTATTGGTGAATGGTTGTAGGATATCTTCCATCATCCTCATGAAAGTGGCTGGAGCATTTTCCAAACCAAAGGGTATGACCAACCATTCAAAAAGGCCTTGAATTGAAGGCAATTTTCCATACATTTGTTTGTTCTGTCAGGACCTGGTGGTAGCCAGACTTCATATAATATTACTGAAGTATTTGGACCTCGTGAGTTGATCAAGGAGGTCATCAATTCGGGGAATCGGGTACCAATTTCTCACTGTGATTTTATTCAGATCACGATAATCAATGCAGAGTCGCCAGGTTCAATCTTTCTTCTGTACCAACAAGATTGGGCTCTCGCAAGGTGATGTGATTGTATGGATGTCCTCCTTGTGGACCAGTTCTTGGATCTTTCACTTGATATCCTCATTCTCTAACATAGAGTGACGATAGACCGACCCATTGGGAAATGGTGCGTCGGGGTTCAGATCAATGGGGTGCTTGACCTGGCAGTGCATAGGTACCCCAATAGGTGAGGAGAAGATATCTGAGTATTCTTCCACGACCTTATCTACTTGCTTTTGCTGTGTGGAGAGTTCGGACGCAGAGACCCTAGATGTGGCTTTGATATTTTTCTTATTCTGAGAGTGAATCATGAAGAAGACAAAATTCCCCGTCTTAGAGATGACCTTCCTTTATTTCTGATCAGAGATCAAGGAAATAACACTAGGTGGGACTGCCTCGGGTATCCTGTACAATTTCCTGTTCAAAGTAATAATAACACTATGAGGCCTAGACTCATATATAGTGTGATGTTTCCATAAATAAGTTTGGCCCAAAATAACATCACAAACTTCGAGAGGATAAACATCACAGGATACCTCATCTTTGAAGGGCTTGATGTTGTACAATAGTCGACTTTTTTGGCTGACATGAAGATCACTTCCTTGGTGGAGCCATCCAATGGTGTAGGGTTGTGGGTGCGGTGTTGTCGGCAGGTCCAACTGCTTGATGACCTCTGCTGAGATGAGGTTCCTCTGGATATGTCTATCCATGATGAAGTGAAATAGGGTTCCTTTTACCCACATCTATGAATGGAAGAGGCGTTATCCTTCATCTGGCTTGTCTGGTTCACTGGGCTGGAGCTTGGTGGTAGCAATGGTCCAACTGGGTTCCACGTCAATGATCCATCTTCCCCTTTCTGGTTATGGCTCAAAGTCTGAACCCGCATATTATTCAGAGGCTTTCACTTCGGCCACCAACGACTTCTTTAAGCAACAGTCAACGGTGTTATGCTAAGGTCTCTTATGGAAGTCACACCACTTTCCAGTATCTTTCTTTGTCTTTCTGGTGTCCTTCTTTGCTTTCGGATTGGACTGGTTGTCCTGATACTGTCCATCTTTGCTCTGTCCTTTTTTCTATGAGTTGGGTCTACCCTTTCGTGGCTTTTTTTTGTGGGGTTCCCAGGCCCAAATTTCTGCGTCTTTTGTTTGAGCTTCTGCTCAATTTTGACGACATATCGATAGGCCACGCCCAAGGGTGAGATGTCCAAAAATTCCATTTCGGTATGGATGTATCTATGCAAAGTGCCGCGATACTTGAGCATCATAATTATCTCTGAATATTTGATACCCATATTGGTATGCAAGGTATGAAATATATTTGTGAAATCTAGCACTGCTTGGTCTCTTTCTTTCTGCAGTGTGGTCCATTTGGTATACAAGTCGTCATAACTTTCGACAGGGTAGTATTTTTCCATAATAACATCCCTAAATGATTCCTAGGTGGTCATGACTGTAAATAATGAGGGTTCCTCTATTTCCTTTTTCTCACAGAAATTTTCCCACCAATCTTTGACATGGGGAACGGCTTTGAGGAGCGCAAAAGTAATCTTTTCTCTATTCGAAAAGTTATGGACAAAAAAATACCCTTCTAGTAGATTCAAACACTTGTCTACAACATATTCGTCTATATGACCTTCAAATATAGGAATACTGAATTTTATTTGTACCTTGAAGGGGGTAGCACCTCCGCTCGAAGAATATGTGTCGCCTGTAGGTAGCCACCGAAGGATTTGCACGAAACTATCCATAATCGCATTCCTTTGTTGTGTGAGGGATTCCTCATTCAAAAGTTTGAAAGGATCTCCTATCCCATAATCTTTCTTTTCTCCTGCCATGAGAGGTCACTTGGGCATGCGAGAGATTTTGTCCTCAATAGAAACACGCTCGAGACCCAACTCTTTGTACTCTGACCTCGTTGGGGGCATGCATTAAGACGACAAGGAGCAGACTGCTCTGATACCACTGATCCAGATTTTATGAGAAGAAAAAAATTAATACATATTATTAACAAGTGCTTAACACAAAATAATAGAGATACAATAAAACTCATTTTCTATTCAATAAGGAAATAAGATGAAACTATAAAATGCAGCGGAAACAAGCTTGTTGGAATGGTGGTGACTTATCTCTGAGAAGAGATGTGATGACTGCGTTCATTCGCAAGAAGATGATTACAATGAGGCTCTAAAGGAATTTTTACAATAAAAAGGAATGCCAAAAACCCTAGACATCCAAAAACCTAACCCTAGGAGATGAAGCGCCACAAATTATGTGGGCCCTGTCTGGGTAAGTTAGTACATCAACTTCCCAGGGTGGTAATGTTTGCATACGATCTCCGTTTTAGGCATATGATAGCCCGTTGGAAAGGTATCATCGAAAAAATTCATTTTGGGGGCTCAATCATTCATTTTCCTTATCATTAAGAAGCTCTATCCCAAAAAACCTTCATTTAGGCCGTCAAAATGGCCCCGGAAGTTAAAACTGCTAAAAATAGTAAATTGCCAAAATTGTCAGAAAACTGTTTTGAGCCAATTGGAAAAGGTGGGTGGCCAATGATATCCACCTGGATTATTCTTCCTCCTAGAAATCCCATTCTGATGTGGGTTGTAAGGAACAGTTAACTCTCCCCTGATGCCCTCTCCTGCATAGAAGTCCATGAACTCCTTGGAGGTATACTCACCCCCATTGTCTGTCCTCATAACTCTGATTTTATTCCTTGTCTAGTTCTCCACGTGAGATTTGAACTCTTGGAACCGACTGAAGACCTATCCTTTGGTCTTCAAGAAGAAAATCCAATACTTCCATGAGAAGTCATCAATGAATATAACATAGTATAAAAAAAAGTCAACGATGTCGAAGACATCGAGCCAGATACATATGAATGAATAAGATAAAGGATACCTGCTGCTCTACTGTCACTGCTAGGAAAATCAGTCTTGGTGTACTTTCCCAAAGCACAGCCCTTGCAAAACTCCTGGTGCTCTGTACTAAAATCTGGAACTCTAGTCACAATCTCCCTCAATACCCTCAAAGCTCCATGGTGAAAATGTGCCATCCTCCTGTGCCATAGCTCACATAGATCATTGTTGTTGGTAGTATGAATCAATGCTCTCGTTGGCTGGAACATAAGCTTATACATCTTTTCATGTCTAGTCCTAATCACTTTTTCCAAAGTGATACTAACCCTTTGGAGAAAAGGAGCACCTGCCCATCACAGAACAACACCTCATAGCCCCTCTCCTCAATAGTAGAAACTGAAACTAAGTTCTTCTTCAAGCCCAGAACATATAGGACCTCTCTCAGCAACATGGGAGGCAAATACTCCCTCTGAAATGATACAGTCCCACAACTAACTGCTTTGATCACCCGGTCATCTCCAAGCACCACCTCAACATCACCAATCTAAGTAAGATCTGTCAAGTGCTCATGAACCCCTGTCATATGGAGGGAGGCCCCACTGTCAATATACCACATATCTGAATGAGTGGTCCTCGTGGAAAGACACACAACCAAGGAAAATTCCTTGTCAAAATTGGTGGAGAAATATTCCACCATTGCTGAAGTTGTTGTTTGTTTCTTCTTCTTGTTTAGACATTGACCTGCATAGTGCCCAAAGTTGTGGCATGAAAATCACTTGACTTTTATCATCTCCTTCTTCCCTTCACCCTTCGGTTTGTTTCCTCCCTAAGGACCCTTTTTTAACTTCTTCTTGTTGTTGGAAGCAAGAGACACATTCTCCTCATCATGACTTGTAGATGAACTACCATGTACATAACCTCTGTTAGCACATAAATTTGTCAAAACCTTAAAGGTTTGTGGTTTCACCTAAGTCTATATCCTTGCCTATCCCTCCCCCTTTTGTAGACCTGAACGTAAGTTTTCCCTCTGGACTTGTAGCTTGTCTTCTGTTTGCCTTCATCCATTTGATCGACCTGGTTTCCTTGTCATCTTGTCTAAGAAGTATTGACCCTCAACATTCTTATTCTCTCTTTGTCCGATCATTCATCTTTTCATATCTGCCTCTGATCTTTTGTTTTCCTAAGCCCTCAATCGGTCATTCAAGTAAGCCAAACAGGTTGCATTCGTGAGAACCAGGCACAACACTTGAAGTAGTATGATGTCAACTCAAATAAAGCGAGCAAGAAAGATCAAATTTCGGCGATGGAGATCCATTTGGCAGATCAGATCAACGGTCATCGGGTAATTGGGATCATACAGTTGCACCAATTTTAGCATCAAGGAGAGGTCTGAAATTGTGAAATGATCGGAGCCATTAATTTCGGGAGAGGATGCGAGGCACAAGATTAGCATTTCATGGTTTCACAAGATGGAGCGATCAAGGAGAAAGTCCTCAGAACTCGTGAAATGAGAAATCACGTTAAGATCACAGTCATTGATCAAAGTAAATATCTAGACCGATGGATCAACTTTTCACGATTTCATGAGTCGGGAAAGTAGGAGGGTAGAGTCTTGAGGACTCACGACACGCGAAGTCCTGAAGTGATCCTGGTTGTCCATTCCAGAGAGAACCGTGGCATAGGATCAACATGGAGAAATTCATTTCGAGGAACTAAAGGGATAAATACTGATGACCTAAGGTCCCGAAATGTCGATGTTCAGTAGGGTTGTCTGATGCAAAGGGATACATGTCACCCAATACAAACAATCGCACTTTCACGACTCATAAATTTTTGCATGATCACAATGCAATCTCACTAAATGCGAAATTACGAAGTGCCTGGGAATTAGGCATACGGTCATAGCTCAGGGTCAGATGGAAAGGAGCTACATAAAGGATCAAAGTGCCAGAGTTGGTCATAGAGAAGGATCTGTGTGACCTCGAGGTGTCGGAGGTGACTTGAAGGAGCCATGAGCTCACCTGGAACATTCATGGGTGTTGGGCCTCTCCCTGATCCCGATGAAAGTAGTTAATGAAAATAGGAAGGTGGTTGAAACCTCGTTTCACCACTTAAATGGAAAACATTGAAAGCTAGTCGTGGAGGGCAGAGAGTTAGCCGAAAGTTCCCCTGTCATGGATTTTCTGGTGAAGCCCATACATATCTGATCTTGCGTCTGATAGAAGAATGTAAGTGCATCCTGACAAAAGAAGATGTAGACGTGAAGCTTTGATTATAGTAGTCAGGTCACACTCCTGGTGGTGGCAGTTCTCTGGGTATAAATATTCAGTTTTGATATTTTGTTATGGTCGATGGTAGAGCTAGGCTCATGTATCATAAAGTTTTAGTAAAGCCTCTGGTGTTTGGTTATGTATATGTATTTGAGACTTCTTTCTTAATCCAAGTCAGCTTTCTTCCTCCATATTAATATGTGTCTAATACTGAAAGTTCATGATTGAAGGACTCACATGGATGGTTGTGACTGTGTTGTAATGGATGTTTGATTGTAGTGTTTTTATAGCATTTTTCAGTTTCCCAAAGTTTCGAATCCAAGAAGATATTGTTTTTTGAATTTTTCCTCTTTAAGCTGTTGAAAGACCAGACGTCCATAGCAAACCTCTTCACTTTCCTCAATTTCTTCCCCATACTCACCACTATACCAAACTTATTGACTGAAGATAGACCAAGACCTCACCTTCTTGTGCTTTACGATCCATTTTTCTGAGATTAAAATGATACCATCCTGAGTCTGTGTCCATTAGAACGCCTTTATATTTATTTTTCGTGACATACAAACTAATGGTTATTAGGCTTACCTCTGCTGGAATCCAAGGGTGACTTATGGTGCTAACATTTCTAGCACCATTGTCGGGGATGAAATTGAACATTTTCCCTAGGACTGAATGACAAAGGTTACTAGTTTTGAAGGTGCATTAGAAATTTACATCAAAGATTGAAACTGTGCACCTGACGACTCCATTGTTTCAATTGTGGCTTCCTGAGGTAGACACATGAGGTATACTCCACAACTTCGTCTAGCGACTCCTGAAACCGACCCAGAGAAAATTATCAAAAGAAGAAATACCCTTCAAGAAGTTACTTCAGCCGCTAAACCAAGTATTTTTGATAATTTTCACCATCCTTCTATAGCAACTCCAATAACTATTTCTCATTTTCCTGTTACACCTTCTATTGGAGTTTATATAAGTTTAAATTTTGGGAGTTTTCCTGTTGATTTCCCCTCTTCGAGCTTCACTACTCCTCCTCCTGTTAAAGTTGTTGCATTTACAGAGAGGGAAACCTATGATCCCTCAAGTCCTTCGTTGTTTTCTTTTGTCCCCAGAAACACACCTCCAATCTCCCCTGCTCGAACTCCATCCCCACCTAGTTCTTCTCGAGTTCAAATCCCAATGGCGGGTGCTAATATCCCTAGAAATAGAATGGATGCCATAGTAACTACTAGATATGCCCCTCTCGTTCTGCCTCATCCTCTTAATTCCCTACCAGTGGGTGGCTACCTTAAGAAACTACCTAATTTTACAGGAGAAGGAGATATAACTGCAGAAGAGCACCTTGCATCTTTCTATAGTTATGTTGATAACTATGTCATAGTAGACGAAGATGTATGGATGAGGATTTTTTTCCATAGCCTTAATGGAGAAGCTAGAAAGTGGTTCAGGGCTCTGACCCCTGGATCCATTGATGGGAGTGAGACATTAGATGATATCTTCTTGAGACAATGGGGGGATAAAAAAGACTTCATGTATTATATCACATAGTTTGGGTCCCTAAAACGAAAAGAGGGAGGGTATGTCTCTGAATTCTCCAAAATATTCAACAAAATGTACAAGAATATCCCTGCTGAGATAAAGCCTACAGAGGCCTTTACCAAAATCACATATGCTAGTGATTTTGACCCTGACTTATGCCTCCTGTTAAGAGACGAAAGAGCTACCTCCTTGGATCATATGCAAGATGCATCCCTGGAAGTAGAATCTAACATATTGGAAATTGATCGAATCAGGACTAAGGATGATAAAGACAGAGGAAGGGAAATATATGAAGCCTTAACCTCTATTTCCTCTACCCCCCCCTCCCCCCTCCCCCCTCCTCAAATGGATGAAGTAACCAAGTTACTAAAATCAATTTTAGCTAGGATGGAAAGGTTGGAATTGGAGGGAAAGAAAACATACAAAAATCCTCAAAATGTTAATAACAGAGGAAACTTTAGGAGGTTGAATAACCATGCTCCTTAGATTATGCAAAGAGAGCCTAGGAATAGAGACAGGGGTGATCAGAAAATCCAAAACCCTCTTTAGAAAAACCTTGTCTCAAATGATGGTGGAGAGGAAGAGGACCTTGATCCAGAAATTCACTGTCTCAAAGACACATCTCCTTCTCCTCACTTAACTCAATCAACATACGAGGAATCTCTCATGGACATTCAATTAAATGAGTTGAGCAAGGGGAATAAGGCTAATGACAGGTTGAATAGATACAACCTCAGGTCTAAGAATAAATATGGGAAGTTCGACGTCCCTAATCAACCTCCCAGAGTAGACAAGCTCGCCAAAGACACGGCAAGCAGCAGCAGGGAAAAGAGAACGCAAAACCCCCCACTAGTGGTTAAAGGTCCTATCCCAGAGGTAAAATAAATTATGAAGCTCCCCTCCTATTTTAAATTTGAGCATGAAATTCAGAAGATTAGGATCCTGGTACCCCTTTCAGAGTTGTTCAAGCATGAAGAATTTAAGAGATCCCTATCTAAACTGTTGTTGCCCAAACCTTTGAATCATCCCTCAGACTCAATCAATTTGCAAGATGAGAAGCCATTAGTCATCCTAGGTGTTGGTTGTGGAGCCTGATTATCTTCCTGATTCAAAGGTCCTTGCTTTCAGCCATGTTTATACCCCATGAAGTATTTACACCCCAGAAGTATGTACACTCTTCCACGCGGGGGAGTGCAAAGGGGGGGTACCCTCTCTGCGGGGTCCGGGGGGCCTATCCCCCTGGTTGGGGGGTCTGGGGGAAAGCGGGCCCCCAGCGAGGGTTCGGGGGCGAAGCCCCCGAAGAAAAAATTACCTTCTAAAAGTATATTGTAATTTCATTGTAAATCTGGACCGTTCATTATAAGGTCGCAGATCTAATGGTAGAGATTATGTTTGGGTTTTTTTCCCTAGAAGGCAACCCTCTTTTATGAGGGAAATGTAT
>JZKD02S2140215.1:86366-98180 GCA_000966675.3 Picea glauca
GTTTGGAAGCTCCAATGCCTTAAATCGGAAATAAAAAAAGTGGAGTAAGCATCATAAAAAACTTTTGCAACAAAAGCTGGACACTCTTGAACTGGATTTACTACATTTATATCATGCATCGCTAGTGGATTTGCAGAATGCGGACTTAACTGGTCAGATAAGTAAAAAGGAAGCAACAAGAATACAGCAATTAAAAGAAGAGGAAGAATCTTGGCTCTACAAAAGCTGAGCGATTTGGTTACTTAGTGGATATCGCAATACTAAGTTTTTCCATAAACTAGCAAGCACCCAAAAAAACTGTAAACACATCTGGGACCTTCATTCAGAGGAGGGGTGAAAACTTTCGGGGCAAACTAAATTAAAAGTGGAAGCAGTTAAGTACTTCAAACACCTGGGCAACACTGCAGGAAGGATCAGCGAGGAACAAACATCTGTGGCAAACCTTTACCCTCAAATGGTGATGGAGGAAGATACACAGTTATTGGAAAACCTGTTCACATTGGAGGACATTCTGAATATTCTTAAGGGCTTTACCAAAGATAAAAGCCCAAGACCGGATGGCTGGAGAGTGGAGTTATTCCTCCACTATTTTGAGTTGGTGGGTGACGATCTTATCGGCATCGTTGAGGAATCTAGACAGAATGGAGAGGTAATAAAATCTTTAAATTCTACTTTCATCGTGTTAATTCCAAAAGCTAATAATCCTGCCACTTTCGGGGATTACCGCCCCATTTCTGTTTGTAATTTATGTTATAAAAATATTGCAAAATTGTTAGCTAATAGACTGAGGCTGATTCTTTCCAAAGGTTTAACCTAGGAGCAGTTGGGTTTTTTACATGGAAGACAGATTCTAGATGCGGTGGGGACGGCTCAGGAATGCCTCCACAGCATAAAAACAAAAAACCATAAGGCATTAATCCTAAATCTTGATCTGAGGAAAGTGTATGCTATGATTAATTGGGATTTTCTTTGAATGATTCTTATCAAAGCAGGTTTCTGTTTAACAACTACAAGGTGGATCATGAGCTACGTAACATTTGTTTCCTATGCTGTATTAATAAACGGGGATTCAAAGGGGAAAAGGGTCTTAGACAGGGATGTCCACTGTCACCACTCCTTTTTATCTTGGTTATGGAAAGTCTGAGCATTCTTATCAAAAAGGAGAAGGAAGTTGGCTCATTAATAGGAATAAAGGTCTCAAGGATTACGAAGATCCTACACCTTCTATTTGTGGATGATGTGTTGATTTTGTTGAAGACATGTCTTACTCAGTGGACTGTGATTGCTGATTTATTGAAATTTTTTCAAAATGCTGCGACGTTACAGATAAATGAAGGTAAATCTACTTTCCATTCGGCTGGCATGGAGGAGGCGGATAACGAGCACTCGCGGGAGCTGGAATACTTCTTCCGGACGCCGTCTCCATTAATAGTGGATTTTAATGGCACAAATTCAACCTGCATCCTGGATTATGGAATTTGTATTTTATAATTAAAAACGAGCTGTTGAGTTGCAGAACGAAATCAAATTAATATTAATTTTTTTTATTTATTATTTTAAATAAATTTTTATGTTCATGTTTTTGAAAGGAGTTTTGCCCAATTGTATAAAGTTATTTTACAATTGTAAATTAATGTTTTAATAGTTTTCCAAATGTTAAATTAATGTTTTAATAATTTTGAGATTTACATTTTCAAAATTGTAAATTGATGTTTTAATAGTTTTCCCAAATGATAAATTAATGTTTTTATAATTTTAGGATTTACATTTGATGATAAAAAGATAATGAAAAAATAAAGTTGTGATTTTTTTTTCATAAAAAATATAATATTACTAAAATTTTATATTTCTTAAAACACATTTTTAAACTTGTAATGAAAAAATAAAGTTGATTTTTTTTTTTCATAAAAAATATAATAATACTAAAATTTTATATTTCCTTCCAAAAAAACATATTTTTAAATTAAAACTTTTATATATGTTATTTTAAATGTGAAATTTAAATATATATTAAACTATCCCTTAAAAAAATTTAAAATTACAAATATATTTAGTTGAATCTTAACAATTTTATAATAACATTTTAATTTTAATTATTTTTAAAATTCTCATTAAAAATAAAATCAATTTGCATTCTCAAGTTTAAACTTAATTTAAACAAAATACTATAATTTGTTAAGAAAATGAAATCTTTAATTAAATATCTTTAAGTGCTCTTGCACATATTTTATCTCTTCCTATTAGATGCTCCATTCTAAATTTTATATGCACATATTTTATTTGTTTAAGGTGTCAATCCTACAATCAATTTGCACAAATTTTACAATTTTGCTTAGTGGTATGGTTTGTGAAACTATATAATTGGTTTTATCCCTTATTTCATGTCTTAAATTTCATAAAGTTATATATTATGTTATAAAAATGTTTATTTATTTATTTTAAATTTTATTTTTTTAAGAATTATAATTATTTTAATAAATATTATTAAAATAAATATAATAATTAAGTTTATAGAAATATAAAGTTATATATTATGTTATAAAAATGTTTATTTATTTATTTTAAATTTTATTCTTTTAAGAATTATAATTATTTTAATAAATATTATTAAAATAAATATAATAATTAAGTTAAAGAAATATAAAGTGATAAAAATATTAAAAAAAATTGAATTGATATATATAAATTTTTAATTCTAAGTTTAAAAATAAAATCATTTTTCTATTATAAATAATTAAAAATTTAATATTATTAAAATAAAAATAAAAACAAATTTCATTTAACTTAAAAATTTTACAAATTATTTTATATTGATAGCATTGTAAAGAGTAATAGTTAATATTGCAAAATCAAATTATAATATGGGTATTAAATCTATTTTTACATTAAAAGGGATGGTAGACAACAATTTGGTGTCATAGTTCACATTAAAAATGAGGCTCTTAATCTCATTACAATTTCTTTCTTTTAGGTTCCAAGTGAGTTAAATTTGCAATTCTACACATTGGCTAAAGGAACCTTAAGAAAAATGGGGGTTAATATATTTTATCATCCCCTAAGTTTTTTATGGTATTCCTCATGAGTTAAGGTAGTCTCTTCAACACTTACTAAGCATGTGGCAAGATCCATTACAACATTGTTTAAAGGCAAGGAGAGGATCAGAAAGGACATCAGTGCATCTCCTTCACATGCGAGCATTCATTCATGTTCAGACTTTTGAATCTACCATCATGGATTACTATGAGTGATGTGGGATTATGCTTCAATCCTTGTTCAGATTTGGCAAAGGAAATTGACAAACAAGTAGACATTCTGGAACCAATTAGGATCTCAGGGTTTTCTACAGAGAAAATGTGTAATTTTTGGTTAATTCTACCACTAATAATATTATGCACAACTCGAATACCTCATGAGATTGTTTAAATTGGGAAGATTACCACCTAGAATTGTGAGATTATTTGATAAATTTATCACTCTAGTTTTGAAATTCCCCCATGAATTCTAAAATAGGGAAATTGTCCTCAAGCATGTTAATCCTTTTAGATGCTACAGCCAAAGAAGATGATGGATTCATAGTAAAATACTCATATATCATCCATGTGACTGTGATATCTAACAATATAGGCTATGTGTGATCCATAGGAAAATTTCTATGGAACAATGTCAAATTACCACATTAAGAGCATCTTCTTCCACCTATACATCTTTTGCTAAAAAATACATCTTCAAGATTTATTTTGTATAATATCACTGGGATAAAATTGTGTGTTATGAGAGGAGAACCACCTTGCAGGTGCTTTTAAAAATATATATACAAAGTCATGTTAGAAATAGAAATCAACATGGTACGAATGACAACAAATGTTGCGAACTATTTTGGACCTAATATACCACAATTTCAATTTATCAAACATGTTAATGATGATGTTAATGTTAGGATTTCTTTCTTGAAATTCCTCAAATAGTTTAACTTGTGTCATCTCTATAACATGCTTACAATGTTCATCATACACACCTCTATATAAGCACCATCGCAGAAAATTCTCCTTATTGATACGACACGAGAATGGGTTTCCCAAAACTCTACCATATTCTCTCTAACACCTTGTAGAAGTCTATCTTAATGCAGTTGATTACAAATAAGATACCAACAAGTAGATTCATCATTTTCATCTATATGGAACTTGAATTTAATGTCTTTGCAATGTTTTTCTTGAAACATACATCAATTTTGACATCGTTGTCACCATTCGATTTCTTGAAGTTCTTGGTGCAACAGTAGAAATTCTAATTTCCATGTGAGCAACTTGAATATCGTTTTTTCTTGATTCTCCAAATGAAGATAATATTTTCAATACATTTTTTTGATACATTCTTAGGTACTTTTTCATTTCTAGCCACTAAAAAACCCAACAACTTTGTTGCATGTTTTATCAATCCGTGTAGGATTTGAGCCTCTCTAATTATTGATTTTTCTCTCAAAAAATAACTTAATTGTGTCACTAACATGTTCTCTAATTGTCTGGTCACGACTCACGTCCCCAAATCCTTCTCATATTTGCATCCAAGCTTTCTAAATAGTTTGCACCCCTTCAAAAAACATTACAACTTCCAGTTCTTTTTGGAAATTTAGAGAGGATAGGGTCCTACAGTGGCTGGTTAGATTCTATCCCTACATAGTCCAATCAATATTGTCATAAACTAGAATATAAATAAACACCGATTTTGATATGCATTTGGAAAATGTGACTTAAAATTGATGATATAGACCTGAATTGGATGCGCTGAAGACTCTCCAGTCATATGCACTGCACCAAATGTTGGGCAACAAGTTGACCTACTTTTTCTTCTTCGTGTTCTCTTGATTTTTCTTGTCATTTTTTCATTTTTTCTATCCCTCTCTCTCACTTCATATTTTTCAACCCATTGACGATCATATTTCCTTCTGCACTTTTCCATACTCCCCATATTGATTTTTTATTCATATTTGATTTCACATAATTTTCTTGTCTTTTCTCTTTTCACAAGTATAGAATAAACATGTAAGAATCTTTTCAATTTTTCTTGTTCTTTTGAATTTTCTTGTTTACTCCAAATCATATTTTATAACCAACATAACCAATCATAAACGACCACATGGTCACTACATAGATTCCAAATCATATTTTACACATGTGTGAAATGTTGGTTGTGGAGCCTGATTATCTTCATGTTTCATAGGTCTTTGTTTTCAGCCGTGTTTATACCCAATGAAGACTGTACACCCCGGAATATTATACACCTCTCCACGAGGGGGTTTGTAGGTGGGGATTTCCCCCCCTACGGGGCCCGTGGGAAAGTGGCCCTTGGCGAGGGTTCGGGGGCGAATCCCCCAAAGAAAAAATTGCCTTGTAAATGTATATTATAATTTCATAGTAAATCTGGACCGATCACTATAAGGTCGTAGATCTAACGGTAGAAGTTATGTTAAGGTTTTTTCCCTAGAAGGAAACCCTCTTTTATGATGGAAATGTATTGCAGCTATGTATCATTGTGAATATTGTATTCTCAGAGAGGAGACTGTGAGAGAAAGAAGAGGAATTTACAATGGGTGTGTTGTAGGTTGTATCCCTTCATTTTCTAGATAATAAAATGGAAGGAACTGACAATTTCTCTGGTGGATGTAGCCCACACTAGGTGAACCATGTATATCTATGTCTCTATTGTATTGTGTATCTTATGTGTTTTATTTATGCATTTTTTTTTATTTTATTGTTCTATGATCATGTTTTTTCTAACAACTGGTATCAGAGAGAAAGGTAACTCGCAGGAAAAGAGGGTTCCTGGTTTGAGTGGGAGCAATGACAGAAGATGAAAAGTTTAGGTTTGAGAAATTTAACAGCCAAAACTACCAGTTATGGAAGATGCAGATGAAAGATTGTTTATATAAAAAGAATCTATTCCTACCATTGGGTGGAATAAAAAATAATATGACGACCATGAAGGACGAAGAATGGGAGGTTCGTGACAGAAAGGCACTAGAAATGATACAACTGACCCTGACAGCATCGATGGATTTCAATATTTTGAAAAAAAAGACAACTAAGGTGTTGATGGACACATTGGATAAACTATATGAAAAACCCTCGATGTCCAATAAGGTATTTCTAATGAAGAGATTATTTAATATGAAGATGTCAGTAGGTGGGTCTATTGCAGATCATTTAAATGAATTTAATACGGTTACTAATCAGCTAAGTTCTGTAAAAGTGGACTTTGATAATGAGGTCGGGGCTCTTCTAATATTGTGCTCATTTCCAGAAACCTAGAACGGCTTGGTCATGGTTGTAAGTAACTTTGTCTCTGGTTCAAACACTTTAAAATTTGATGATGTTATTGGTGTTATCCTTAGCAAGGAAATACAATGGAAAAGAACAGGTGATACATCATGTAATGTGTTAAACATGGAGAACATGGGAAGACAAAAGGATAGAGGAAAGGGCTCAGGGAACCACGGGAATTATAGGAATGGAAGATCCAAATCCAGACTGGGAAAGATAGAGTGTTGGGATTGTGGGAAGAAAGGAAATATGAAGAAATACTGCAAAGCTCCAAAGAAACAAAGAAATGGACAACAGGAGAAAAATTAGAAAGCAAATGTAATAGGTGATTTGTTACAAGATGCTTTGATCCTTTCTGTAGATAATATTTCTGAGTCTTGGGTAGTAGGTTCAAGGGCTGCATTTCATGCCACACCCCATAGGAAACATTTTCTAGATTATGTTCAAGGTGATTTTGAATAGGTTCATTTGGGTGATGATGCACCATGCAAAATTGTTGGAATGGGAAAGGTAAAAATAAATCAAAGGAATGGAAACAAATGGCTGTTGAAAGAGGTAAGACATGTTCCATATCTAAAGAAAAATCAAATTTCAACAGGACATTTGGCAAGCGAAGGTTGTATATCTATATTTACAGATAAGTTATGGAAGGTCACCAAAGGATCATTGGTGATAGAAAAATGAGAGAAGGTAGGTAAATTGTATTTATGTACTGGTAATATTGATTGTTTTATCTCTTTAGCTTCTACAGGAGTGGATACAACACTGTGGCATCATAGGATTGGACACATGAGTGAGAAGGGGATGTAGATACTTCACAAATAAATTTGTTTCCAGATGTTAAACAAATTGATTTGGATTTATGTGAGAATTATGTTTATGGAAAACAGAAGAGAGTCATATTTCTCAAAGTCAGAAAAGAAAATAAGAGTGAAATCTTAGATCTTGTGCATAAATATGTATGGGGACCAGCTAAGGTGTCATCTCTTGGTGGATCTCATTATTGATGGGTAAATTATATACCTAGTTTCCCATGATTAAATTATCGACCAGGGAAAGTAAACTTTGATTTGTAACACAATATGAGTCAAGATAGAGCATGAGCTAATTGTTTGCGTATTCCTACCACTGTATTCTATGACTAAATCCTAGTACTGGAATGAAGTCTAAAAATTGAATTGAACAAGAAAATGAGAGTAACCTACCCTAGGGATCAGAACTATGCTTCAACCTACAATTTTGTTTTCAAAAAATAACATAAAAGACATTCAAGAAAACCAGAGATGTAAAACTACTTATAAACAACAAACTGTGAATGTGCAATGAGAACGAGTTGTCTTTTCCAAAAACAATTACTTTAAGTGAAGTCTACTTTAAAATGACTTTTAAAACTAAACTAATAAATCATCTTTACTTCTACAATAAGTGAAATAAGATACATACACTAATCTTATTGAAAAAGGAATACAATATTATCTAGTTCACACTATCCTATTGAAGAAGACAAACAACATCATTTATTTGTATCTACAATGGCGAGTTATATCACGATAATATCTAAATATGATGACGAATTATATCACGATGACATCTAAATACGATGGCTAATTCAAATGGAATGAGTTCGACACTAACTTCTATAGAAATATGTAAAGTGGAAACTAAACAATCTACTTAAAAATTTGTCATTCAAAGAATATCAATATGTTGCATACATGTTCTTCTCAGAATCAGAAATTACACTGTCACACTTAAACTAAAAATGTGTTCACAAGGTTATGATTGCACAGTCCTGCAGGTGTTAACTTAAAAATATTCACAAGAAAAGTTAAATGAGCTATAAACAATCTTTTAATGAATATGCACAGTTCTTCAAATGATCAACCTGCAAAGAAGATGTATATGCTTTCAAACACAGTTTCGATGATTAAAAGAAAATATATGCAATTGTGACACAATTAGCAAGACATCTGTAATTAACAAAAATATTATGAATGAGTGACCTGCAACAAAAAAGTTAGATAAATATGAATGTACAACAAAATAAGAATGCACAAACTACTGGTGGGCCCCACAAGTAGTCATACTCCAGCTTATAAGACAATCACAACTTAGCACATCAACTCAGATTTCATTTAAAAAAAAATAGAAATATGTATATAAAAGTGATAAGTCTTTCAACAATATAACAATTATCTCATCATAGACATCCCCCTTGTGTTATGTCGTTTCGGGTATATATAGAGTCTGAGAGGTCAACCACTGAAAGGGTCGACTCTCTCTCAAAACCAGAAAATCATTTAATTGTGCTATCAATAGGCAATGAGTCTTAAAATCGTAGCTCAAATATAAGAGCTAGATTTAACTGTCTAAATTGAAATACAATAGGAGCCATAGCAAGAGGGCATAATGGTAAAAAACCCATGTTATAGTTTTTCTGGAAAATGCCTACAATTATGCTAACGACTAAATATGTTGCGCTCTGAGTTTTGTAATGAGGGAAAATGGAGGTTCAAATCTTTCTGTTGATTCGAGTTGGCGGATCAAGGTCCGATAAAGGTATGGATCACATGTTTTCCTGTTTAACCAAAATAACAAGTATTAAGCAATGACATTCATTTAATTAAACATAAATCTCATATTAAGCTATCAAATGAATGCAACACATACCTTTTTCGTATCTCATATCAATTTGGTGAAAATAACCTGATAATAAGCTCAAGAAAGGAAATGCAGATATGAAATGCATGATCATTATGTACAAAAAAGAGACTTATTGTAGGCAAAAGGTAGACAAAACATGGAGTCATCAATTATTATGTTACTTTTATTGATGATGCAACTAGAAAAACTTGGGTTTATTGCATTCGACAAAAATGTGATTTTTTTATACTTTTAAGAAATGGAAATCTTTGGTTGAGAATGAGACATGAAAAAGTTTGAAGTGTCTCAGATGACAGAATGGAGGTGAATATTGCAGCAAGGAGTTTGATGATTAATGTTCGGTTGGCAGCCAACAACTCTTGTCAAATTTTATCATGATAAAATGTCATCGCCAAGGGACAAAATTTCAGGTAGTTGCCTCCTTCTCCTTGCAAAGATTTCTATCATATTTCGTTTTTGAAAAGATTCATTGGCCTAGTTGTGTGTAAGAGTTTTTTTTTTTTAATCTATAATTTGTTTTGTTTCATTTCATGACTGAAAGCATGAAATTAGAACAAAATTTTGGCTTGAGTAATCATCATACAATTTGTGATTTCTTGGTTTCTTTTGCTAATGGGATTACACCTAAAGGGCATCTATATTTTTATAGATGTTGAATATTTATAAGTCTATATTCTTTCTTTGTTGATTCATTATCATCACGCTTGATTCATACACTTTGGGAGATGTGACTTAATCGATTTTATTTTTTATTATATGGTTTTTACATATGCTTGATTGTGCAGCTAGCAAAACTTTGGGTAAATTTGAAATTTGAATGTTTCCCCAGCAGTCGTATCATGGTCTAGTCGCCCTAGTACATGACTGACACACCATCCCCCTTCATTCTACATAGTTCAGGATTGCATTCATTGTTTCGATTCGTAAGTTTTGATGCTTTGGGTTTGGCATTCTTTTCATAGAGTGGTTTCCTGTTCTATGCATCCTCTGGTTATTACCCTCTCAATGCTCCAAATGGTTGTTATGGTGGCCTCCTAAATCTTTAGGTATCAGGTCTCTCTTGATTTTGCAGACCTCACCCTACATTTCGAGTTTTAGAGAGCCCAACCCACCTCTCGATATCTCTATTGTTTCTTTGTAACCATATCTATGGATCTTGTAGTAGTGCAGATCCAAACAACCCTGAGTTTTTACACATTCGTGATTACATAGAAGATTTCAAATCTGTAAGTGTGTAACAGAGACATGGTTTTGTGGGATGATTTCTGAGCCAACGGTTATGAATTTGGCCAAAGAATTAAAAACCCATTTCTGCAATGGACTCGCTTAATGTCCACGTGGGCAGTTTCTTCAGAAACTAGACCATTTCAGAGATACGTCTTGTTCTTTGGAGGGAAATATCTTAGAATTTTCGTTTCAGTTGAGGTAAGCGTTTTTTTTTTCTTAGAGATTCAAGCCAGTTCTGAGGTTTCTAGGTTTCAAGTTATATGTCTTTCTATCTATTTATGAGTCTACATAAAATGTCTAAGAATTATCAGAAACAGAGGTTAAACCCACTGACAAGCCTTTTCCACAATGGTCTTATTCGAAGCCTTGTGTTTTCGCATCTATCTAAGACTGGGGATACTTGGGAAGATTTCTTGTTTTGAAATAATTTCACCCTACCCGAGAATGCAGTAGAATTACCTCTCCATCACAGTGAAAACCCCAGTTCTTGTAGATCTAACCCTACTGTCGAAAAATTGTGTGTTGATGCCCAAGAAGACCATGCTACCACATATCGAGCTTATGTTGCTATTCAAAACCCATTGGGAAAACAACCACGATCTGATTTCATGCCCAAAAAGTCGTTGGAGGAGATTTTTAGATGTGTAAAAGGACATGATTCCTATTGTTCCTATTCATGAGTCGACTCAGGTGGTTTTAAACAAATCAATTGTCAATAAAAATCCCAGGCATACGGAACAGAGTAATTCGGATTTAAATTTGGAAAACAAGAGGATTGAGCAGGCTGGTAATGTGTTTGTTAAAAAGTCAACAAATTTTAACACCCTCATAAATTCAAATGCTTCTTTGTCTAATATCTGAAATGGTAAAATTTGTTTTGATTTTTTTTTTATTTGATTCTGTTGGAAAAATAAAATAGATAGTTTTATTTTTTATTTTATTTTTACTATTTTAGACTAGCTACATAATCATGTAGCTAGCTACATAATCTTGTAGCTTATCTTTTGAAATTATTAGTTTGTATTGTTATCTAAAATTCAATTTCATTTTATCATTTTCAGGAGAAAAATAGTTATGATGCTATTCACAAAGAGAAGAAATCATGGATTATGTGTTGCATGGCTTAGTGATTTCTCATTTTGTTTGATAAAACATTTTCATTTATTTAATTAATTTTGATGAACGAACTCCTACATGAGTGTTCCTTTGTAATCCTATTTTTGTAAGGCAATCTAATTTTTTGGGATTACCCTCTATCTTGTATGATAAGAGGTTATTGATCCAAGATAGGTTTAAATAGTGGTTGTTGTTTAGTAGTAAACACAACTTGTTTTGGATTACAGGATGGACTTATGATTGAGGAAGTGATATGGGAAAACAATTTGTTGTTGGCTTTAGTCCTGTGTGAATTGTGCAATGATTTTCTCATTGCATTCTCCTATTACTTCTATGTTATGAGATGTTATTATTGTTGATTTAGCTTTAGTCTTGTGATGCAGGAGCATCCGCACCTCGTCGTGCGCACCTGCACGGGAAGATGGAAAAGACTTCAAAGGGAGACGTCAGGGTCACGGTCGTGACTATTTTGAGGAGCGCCGCCGAT
>JZKD02S2140215.1:118765-134409 GCA_000966675.3 Picea glauca
AGTAACACATCATATCATCTGTCAATCGCATCATAATCAAATATATAAGGTCCAACATCAAAAAGGGTCCAGACCACTTGCGAGCAAGTGTCCTCAAGGATAAGTGTCCTCAGTGTGCCAGAGCGGGATGTTACATTACTCAATGCCTGAATCCGATCAGATTTTCAGAGGTAGTCGGAGTTTTGCATGCATACAGGGTTGGAATTTGACGATCGTATTTTACGTTTAAATTTCTGGCCTCCATGTATGTATGAAATGTCATCCAAATCAAGACAATGTATTTATGACGGCTTAACAATTGTACAAAACGTCATTAATGTTTGTCTGGTTATGCGTTGCCAGGTAGGGGAGGTAGCATGTAGGTAAGGAGCAGTAAGTTCTCATCTTTATATTCCATTGGTTATGCATTGTCGTCTACAAATGAGATTTGACTTAGTGGGCAAATGAGAAGGGGAAGGTGCTGAGAGGGGAAGGTGATGAAAAAGAGACCATGATGGCTGAAGAAAGGTGGTGGAAGGCACCTAGAATGGTGGCATTAACTTCCACCGAAACCGATACCGTATTTGGTCTTAACTGGCTTGGAGAACCAAGAATGGATTGTTGTCCCGAAATAAATTACTCGCAGGTTGGTAGGTAGACGACTCCTCATAAGTAATGAGGGATGGGGGTGAACCGCCCATCCGTAGAGTCCTCAGACCTGACCACTGTGAGGGAGATTGTGCAACATGCAACCTCGCCTGAAGAAAAAAGGCAGGAAGAGTGTGCGATCACGGGTAGACGCGAGGGAGGAGAAACAAAAGAGAAGAACTATGGAGATATGCAGAGTGAGTGATAGCAGAGAAGAAAGAGTAACCTTTGTTCTCGGTCACTGGTGAATAGAGACTCAGTCTCACAGCATCGTGGTCTCAGCTTGGGGGTGGCTAGTGGTAAATCCTTTCGGAATCACTGAGCGTACGGTTGGGTGGAAACGAGCACCCCTCTCAGCAGTTGCATCACCTCTGGTGTTTTTCTGATAAGTGTTTTACATCTTGCATCTTGAAATGTATATTCTGACATTTATGCTCATAAGCTGTGACATTGTGAATGGTTTCAGTATAAGACTGTCTGTGTGGTGTTTTGATCAGAAATGGTAGTTGCATGCTTGTAACAGAAAATCCACGTATGGCTTATGTTCATAGATAAATTTGTATATATGTATATTGAACCAAGTTAGACTTCAAGTCTGTTCTCGGGAAATCTATGCCCGTATTCATCTCTAGGAATACCCGGAATGGACCTCTCCACAGAAATACCCTCTCTAGAACTTACCCAAAATCTGAAAGAGGATTTGAGGGCACAAATCTTAGTAATCCTGCACGAGGAGAAGGACCCTCTTAAAAATCCTGATATTTCGGCATTTCGGCACCTGGGATATCCAAAAGCAAGTCCTCTTGTACTCACAATTCCTGAAACCTCGATTCACGAAATCCCGAAATGAAAGCATATGGATAGGTATCGATTGATGGACAAGATGCTGTCAGAAGATCTGAGGTCAGTCATGACTGTTAGATTGAAGGAAAGAAATGAAGGCGTTAATGTCTCAACACCCTTCCCTTTTTATATTCATGAATAACGAAGAAATCGGGACCGTAAATCCCCAGGGTCTGTTGAATTATCTGGACCATTCATTGATAGGGACACGCGGCTTCCGGTAATCATTTTGGCATTTCGGTACCCGGAATACCGAAGGGTGTATTCTTCTTGTGCTTGCAAGTCCAAAAATCCCGACTTGCGAACTCTCGAAATGGTAGCACGTGGGTAAGTTAAGTGTTTACAGAATTTTGGCACCCGGGGTGTCTAGATGCGAGTCCTCTCATACTCGCGAGTTCTGAAATCCCGACCCATGAAATCCCGAAAGGATAAATCATGGATGAATTAGGACCCTTCGGTGGTTCGATACCCAAGATACCCTTCCTCTTGCTACATGCACGAATGGGATCCTTTCGAAGGAACTAAGGCCTATTACGACCGTTAAATTTGATGAAGGAACACAGATGTTAATGCCTCGACTCCTTTATAACCTTCAAAAGTAACGAATATTTTGGGACCGTCAATCTCAAGACCCGTAAAAGTATAAGGATCGTCCAGCTGTAGAGTACACATGGTAGCCAGTAAACGTTTCAGAGTTTTAGCCCTCGGGAAACCTAAGTGTGAGACCTCTTGTCTGCACATATCCCGAAGTCCAGATATGCGCAATGTTGAAATGGATTGAGCGACACATGTATATAATTATGTGTATGTTAAGGTTTCAGAGTTTCGGCTCCCAGGAAACCTAAGTGCGAGACCTCTTGTCATCGCATATCCCAAAATACCAATGGCAGAAACCCCGAAATAGGGAAGTATGTTTAGAGTTAGTATTTTGGAGTTCGGTGCTCGGAAGACCCCGATGTGAGGGTCTTGTCCTCGCATATCGCAAAACCCCGACTTGCGAAATCCTAAAAGATGAAACCCCGAAAATGAGTATAGAGCGACTGGAATTAATGTTTCAGTGTTTCATCACCCGAGACATCTAGAGGCAAATGTCTTGTCCTCGCATATCATGAAATCCCGATAGGCAAAGTCCCGAAATGGAGTAGCACACATGGCCTTGTTGTTTCGGCCTTTTGGTGGATGGGACTACCAAAGATCAGTTTTCCTCGTGTTCGCTAGCCGCGAAGTTCCGATGGATAAAACCCCAAAATGAACAAGGGGATACCTACATCGCGATCTCCCCGTATTGTGAAAACTGATAAGTATTTTCCGATAAGGCCTGTGGCCACCACCACCGATCAGATGAGTGTGGTTAATAAATGGCAAGGTCTTTAATAGGTCCTGTAGGGACTCGGGGGATTCTATCCCTCGAAGAAAAGGAGAAAAGAGCCGAAAAATTTTAAATATTGTAGTGGGTGTGTTACAAATTGGTATCAGATCCAGGTTACAACACTTGGCCTGCTTGGGCTCATGAACGAGTTGCACATGAGCTCCGTTTGAAACACTCCTAAAAGGAGTAACCCTCTATCTTAACCCTCTTATATTCAAAGATCAAACTTTGAAAATGAAAACCCGAGTGTGTATGCATGCGAAAGAATTATAAATTATGTGCGGGTTATAAAAATGTATCTAACTATTGACTAACAACCAGCATTTGTCTTTTGCACCCAAGCAGATGATCAGCCATGGGAATTTACAGACACAGAGAATAGTGACTCACCAAGAGGTAGGAGAGGGCTCCCACAATAGAGACGAAGAGTCTGACAAAAGAAGGGCAATAGGCACCCCTCCAAATCTAGCTGAAACAGTGAGGAGCCTCATGGTCGAATTGCAAAGTTGTAAGGCCGACAATGAAAGGATGATGAAAGAACAAGAAAAGCAAACTGAAATTAACGTAGTTTTACTGCAGAGCTTATCTGAGTTACAAATACAGATGCAGCATGAACCCGAGACACATAAATGTGGTCGTATCAGTGGCCACACTAAGAGGAGCACCTCAAAAAAGGTCCACCCCAGAGGTAAAGGACAAGCGTCAGATGATTCCTCTGCGAAGGAAGCTGGGGATTTGGAGGGATCTTCTAGGAGAAGAACCAGTTCCTATTCCTCAAGAAAATAAAAGAAGCAGAAGCTTTCCAAGGGACATAAATTCAAAGAATTCAGAAAAGCCAAACCTCCCTCCTTCGATGGCGAAATAAAGAAGGGAGAGGAAGCAGAGGCCTGGCTGCTTGGACTAAAGAAATATTTCAGAGTCCACGACTTCTCAGAAAATCTGAAGGCCCGGGTGACCACTTTCAATCTGAATGGAAAGGCTTCCATTTGGTGGGAAGATCTTAAGAATGTGAAAGGGGTTCGCGAAGAGGACCTATCCTGGAAACAATTTGAGAAATACTTCTAGAAAAAGTATTTGTCGGAAAAATATTTCGATGAGAAGACTAAAGAGTTTTATGAAATCAAACTGGGACAACTCACTATAGAAGAAAATGTCAACAAATTCCTCGATTTGTTGAGGTACGTACCTTATATAAAAGTGGAAAAGGAAAAGGTGAAATTCTTCATCAGTGGACTACCTAAGGACTATCCGAACAGAATTGAATTTGATGAGCCAAAGACCCTAGAAGACACTATCCGAAAGGCAACATATTTCCATGAACAGTTTGGACATCGATCAGAACCTTGTGAAGGATGGAAACAGAAGAGTAGTTCAGGATTTCAGAAAAAGGGGATTAGATCCCCAAGATTTAAGAACTATAAGAAGAACCCAAGAATGAACTTTCCAGCCCGGAGTGTACACCAACATAACTTTCTCTCTTTGGGCGGAAATAAAACTTATGGACCTATACCAATGAAGGAAGATAACACAAAGAGAGAACCTCTGAAATGTTGGGGATGTGGAGAAGAGCATCTCCTGAGAGACTATCCACACCGACAACAAAATAGTCGAAGAATTTATAACATCCAGGAAGCTACTACTGTCAATGATGTGGCCAAGAGTGTGCCACAAATTTATGCAACCTTGGATAATAACCAAGCTGAGCACCAAGCCTCAGTGGTGGAAATAGAAGGTATGATTTCCAACCATTTAGTGTTTGTTATGATTGACCCTGGTTCAAATTTGAGTTATGTAGCCCCTAAAGCTGTTGATAAATGTAAGCTACAACCACAAAACATATTAAGCCATGGTTGGTACAATTAGCCACTGGCACCAAAACAAGGGTGGCAGAGGTCATACCATCCTGCCAATTAATGTTGGGTGAATTCCCCACCCAAGCAAACCTTAACATATTACCCCTGAGATCATATGATATGTTGATTGGTATGGACTAGCTAGCCGCCCATAAAGCTAGATTGGACTATTACCATAAAACCTTAGAATGTGTAAGTAAAGAAGGGAAAAATATAACCCTTCAAGGGATCCGAAAACTTGTCTCGGTGAGACAAATATCAACTCTGCAAATGAGAAAGTATTTCTGAAAGGGATGTCCCCTATATGCAATACAGGTTCTGACAACAATTGAAGGTGACAAACCAAGACTTGAAGATCACCCTACCCTGAGAGAATACATAGATGTGTTTCTGGAAGAGGTACCGGGTCTACCTCCGAGAAGGGACATAGACTTCTCAATAGAACTTGCACCGGGAGTGGTGTCAGTGTCTAGGACACCCTACCAGATGAGCACACCCAAGTTAGTTGAACTCAAATTGCAATTAAAAGAAATGATGGATAAAGGCTATATTCGACCCAGCGTGTCTCCATGGGGAGCACCAATCCTGTCTGTGAAAAAGAAGGACGACACCCTTAGACTGTGTATAGATTATAGACAACTCAATAAGGTAACCATAAAGAACAAGTACCCCTTTCCCAGAATAGATGATTTGTTCTATCAATTGGGAGGTGCATCTATTTTTTCAAAGATTGACTTGAGGTCGGGATACCATCAAGTCTGAATCAAGGGTGAAGACATCCATAAAAATTATTTTCAGACACGGTATGGTCACTACGAGTTCGTGGTAGTGTCATTTGGGTTAACCAATGCCCCTGCCACTTTTATGTGCTTGATGAACAATGTACTCAGTAAATTTCTAGACAAATTTTAGCTGGTTTTTATTGACGACATATTAATTTACTCTAAGAATAGAGAAGAGCATGAAGATCATCTTGGGCTTGTGTTGCAAGTGCTAAGAGAACATCATCTCTATGCTAAATTCAACAAATGTGACTTCTTCTAGAAGCAAATACACTACTTGGGTCATGTTCTGTCCGAAGAAGGGGTAGCAGTAGACCCTGACAAAATCAGGTCTATCACGGAATGACCTACACCGAAGGATGTTTCGGATATCAGATCCTTTATGGGATTAGCAGGTTACTATAGGAGATTTATAAAAGGATTTTCCAAGATTGGTTGTCCAATCACTTCCCTCCAGAAGAAGGGGACAAAATTCATGTGGACACAGAAGTGTGAAGAAATATTTCAAACCCTGAAACATCTACTGACCCATGGACCCATGTTAAAGATTGCCGACCCCGAAGCAGATTTCCTCATATGCATAGATGCATGTAAGAAAGGGCTTGGAGGAGTCCTTATGCAGGGAGGAAATGTGGTCTGCTATGAATCCTGAAAATTGAATGAACATGAAGTCAACTATGTGATTCATGATCTACAGCTGACCGCTATAGTGCACGCCTTAAAAATGTGGAGACATTATCTCCTAGGGAGGAAATTTGTACTTATGACAGACCACTGTGGGTTGCAATATTTGTTTGAGCAACTGAAGCTCAATGCCAGACAAGCTAGGTGGACGACCCTCCTTAGTGAGTTTGATTTTGAAATCAAACACATTAAAGGGAAAGAAAATAGGGTTGTCGATGCCCTTAGAAAAAGTGTAAAAACAATTCACCTGGCAGTAGTGAGCACCTGTGAGACGGATGTCAAGGAAAGAATCAGAAATGCACAAGAAACAGATCCCTTCACCCAGACAGTGACCTTATACCTACAACAAGAACCTGCCAGAGTAAAATATGACAGCTACCAGATGACCGAAGGAGGTCTGCTCACTTACAGAAGTAGACTGTACATTCCTGATTGTGACGACTTGAAGAGGTTCATTATGGATGAAATACATAAAAGACCCTATACTGGTCATCTAGGATACTAGAAGATGATCACTGCCACCAAGAAACAATTTTATTGGCCTGGATTGAAGAAAGACATAGCCGAATACTTGGCCAAATGCATAGAATGCCAACAGGTTAAAGCAAAACACCAACACCCAGCAGGATTATTGCAACCTTTACAAATCCCCAAGTGGAAATGGGAAACCATCTCCATGGATTTCATCACTGGATTACCAATCACAACCAAATAGAATGACGCCATTATGGTGGTAGTGGATAAATTGAGAAATTCTGCTCATTTCATCCCCATCAAATCGACTTGCAAGGCAATAAATATCACCTAGGTATTCATGAAAGAGATATTCAGACTACATGGTATGCCGAAATATATCGTTTCTGACAGAGACACGAAATTTACTTCCGACTTTTGGAAATCACTGATGGCTGGTTTAGAGACCAAGTTGTTGTTTAGCACTGCCTATCACCCTCAAACCGACGGATAGACAGAAAGAGTGAATCAAATATTAGAGGACATGTTAAGGATGCATGTAATGCATCAACCCAAGAAGTGGGAAGACTACCTGCCACTGGTAGAATTCACCTACAACAATGGCTACCAAGCATCCTTAAAGATGAGTCCCTTTGAGGTCCTCTATGGTAGGCCGTGTAACACTCCAGTCAGTTGGAGTAATCTCGTAAATAGGATTTCTTTTGGACCCAACATGTTGAAATAAATGGAACTGCAAGTGACTCAGATAAAAAAAAATCTAAAGGTCGCTCAAAACCGATAGAAAAGTTATGCCGACCAAAAGAGAACTCCAAGAGAGTTCAAGACGGGAGACCATGTATATCTCAGAGTTAGGCCCAGGAAGAGTTCCCTGAAAATGGGAGCTTGTGCCAAGTTAGCACCGCAGTATTGTGGACCCTTTGAGGTTCTAGATAGAGTGGGACCTGTAGCCTATAGGCTAGCACTTCCTCCCACACTAAAAGCACATAATGTTTTCCATGTTTCATTATTGAAGAAATATGTACATGATGCTAACCATATAATTGACTGGTCTGTGATCTAGGTGGAACTAGAGGGAGAATTTCTACCAGAACCTCAATGCATACTGGACAGAAAGGAAACCCTACTCCAAAACTGAACCATTATACAGGTCAAGGTGCAGTGGAGACATTTTGGCCCCAATGAGGCTACATGGAAAATGGAGGATGCCATGAAACAGGCATATCCAATTTTGTTTACATCTGTACATGCATGTCATGTTGATAGATAGAACATCAAGGACGATGTTCCTTTAAGGGGGAGGGAATTGTAACACCATGTTTCCCCCAGTCTGTAAAAATAACTATACTGGCCAAGTATTGTGGAAAACTCAAAAATGTGAATGTATGATGTGAATGGACCTTGTGAAAAAGGTCGATGAATGTAAATATATATATATATATATATATTGCACGACTGTTGAGAGGGGAAGGTGCTGAAAAAGAGACCACGATGGTTGAAGAAAGGTGGTGGAAGGCACCTAGAATGGTGGCGTTAACTTCCACCGAAACCAATACTGTATTTGGTCTTCACTAGCCCGGAGAACCAAGAGCGGCTCGTTGTCTCTAAATAAATTACTCCCAGGTTGGTAGGTAGATGGATCCTCATAAGTAATGAGGGATGGGGGTGAACCGCCCATCCGTAGAGTCCTCAGACCTAGCCACCGTGAGGGAGATCGTACCACACACAACCTTTCCGAAAGGAAAAAGGCAGGAAGAGTGTGCAATCATGGGTAGACGCGAGGGAGGAGAAACAAAAGAGAAGAAATCTGGAGATATGCAGAGTGGGTGATAGCAGAGAAGAAGGAGAGTAACCTTCATTCTCGGTCACTGGCGAATAGAGACTCAGTCTCGTAGCATCGTGGCCTCAACTCAGGGGTGGCTAGTGGTAAATCCTTTAAGAATCGTTGAGCCTACGGTTGGGTGGAAATGAACACCCCTCTCAGCAGTTTCATCACCTATGGTTTTTTTTTGATAAGTGTTTTGCATCTTTCATCTTGAAATGTATATTCTGACATTTATGCTCATAAGCTGTAAAATTGTGAATGGTTTCACTATAAGACTGTCTGTGTGGTGTTTTGATCAGAAATGGTAGTTGCATGCTCGTAACAAAAAATCCACGTATGGCTTATGTTCATAGATAAATTTATTTATACGTATATTGAACCAAGTTAGACTTCAAGTCTATTCTCGGGAAATCTATGCCCGTATTCATCTCCAGGAATACCCGGAATGGACCACTCCACAAAAATACCCTCTCTGGAACTTACCCATAATCTGAAAGAGGATTTGAGGGTGCAAATCTTAGTAATCTTGCATGAGGAGAAGGGCCCTCTTAAAAATCCTGATATTTCGGCATTTCGACACTCAGGATATCCAAAAGAAAGTCCTCTTGTACTCACAATTCCCAAAACCCTGATTCGTGAAATCCCGAAATGAAAGCGTATGGATAGGTATCGATTGATGGACAAGATCATGTCGGAAGATCTGAGGTTATTCATGACCATTATATTGAAGGAAAGAAATGAGGGCATTAATGTCTCAACCCCCTTCCCTTTTTATATTCGTGAATAACGAAGAAATTGGGACCGTAAATCCCCAGGGTCTGTGGAAGTATCTGGACCATTCATCGATAGGGACACGCGGATGTCGGTAAGAATTTCGGCATTTCGGTACTCAGAATACCAAAGGCTGTATTCCCCTTATGCTCGCAAGTCCCGAAATCCCGACTTGCGAACTCCCGAAATGCTAGTGCGTGGGTAAGTTAAGTGTTTATGGAGTTTCGGCACCCAGGGTGTCTAGATGCAAGTCCTCTCATACTCACGAGTTCCAAAATCCTGAAAGGATAATTCATGGATGAATTAGGACACTTTGGTGGTTCAATACCCAAGATACCCTTCCTCTTACTACATGCACGAATGGGATCCTTTCGGAGGACCTAAGGTCTGTTACGACCGTTAAATTTGATGAAGGAATGAAGATGTTAATGCCTCGACTCCTTTATCACCTTCACAAGTAACGAAGATTTTGGGACCATCAATCTCAAGACCCATAAAAGTATAAGGACCGTCCAGTTGTAGAGTACATGTGATGATCAGTAAAATTTTCGAAGTTTTGGCCCCCGAGAAACCTAAGTGTAAGACCTCTTATATGCACATATCTCGAAGTCCCGATATACGAAACCTCGATATGCACAATGTCGAAATGGACTGAGTGACACATGTATACAATTATGCGTATGTTAAGGTTTGAGAGTTTTGGCTCCCAGGAAACCTAAGTGCGAGACCTCCTGTCATCGCATATCCCGAAATCCTGATGGCAGAAACCCCGAAACAGGGAAGTATGTTTAGAGTTAGTATTTCGGAGTTCGGTGCTCGAAAGACCTCAATGTGAGGGTCTTGTCCTCACATATCGCGAAACCCCAACTTGCGAAACCCCGAAGGATGAAACCCCGAAAATGAGTATAGAGCGACTAGAATTAATGTTTCAGTGTTTCGGCACCTGGGACATCTAGAAGAAAATGTCTTGTCATCGCATATTGCAAAATCCCGATAGGCGAAGTCCCGAAATGGAGTAGCACACACAACCTTTCGGTGGCTGGGACTACCAAAGGTCAGTTTTCCTCGTGGTATCTAGCTGCGAAGTTCCGATGGAAAAAACCCTAAAATGAACAAGGGGATACCTGCATCGCAATCTCCCCGTATCATGAAAACCGATAAGAATTCTCCGATAACGTCTGCGGCCACCATCGCCGATCAAATGAGTGCGGTTAAGGAATGGCAAGGTCTGTAACAGGTCTCGTAGGGACTCGGGGGATTCTATCCCTCGGAGAAAAGGAGAAAAGAGCCGAAAAATTTTAAATACTGTAGTGGGTGTGTTACAGATGTGGGAGAGAGAGTGTTGTTACACTTAAAATATGTGAAACAAACAACATGGTGAGGCTATGCTCACTTCTATATTATTCAATTAAGACGGATTACATCCTTATATAGAAAAAGACTCTATTGATTCGGTTACATGCAAACCAAATACAACTAGACTCTCAACTATGAACTGACTCTTAACACGCCTACAACTTACTCTCACAACTGAAGCTTATAACTAGTGCGTACAACTGGCGCTTACTCCATTATTTCCAAGTCTCCCCCTTAATGGAGAATGGATTGACTTCTACACCTAACATCTTCCTAAACAGTTCAAACTTAATCTTTCCAAGAGGCTTAGTGAAAATATCAGTAGCATTTTCACTAGTACTACAATACACAAGAGTTATTTCATTTGACTGCAACTTTTCTCGAACAAAATGATACTGAGCTTCAACATGCTTTGTCCTTGAATGAAAAAATCGGATTCTTCGTAATATTGATTGAAATTTGATTATCACATCTGATCATCGTAGGTTCCTTTCGTTCTTCTCCAACATCTTGAAGAAATCTTCTTAACCAAACAGCTTCACAAGTTGTTGCACACAAGGCTTTATATTTTGCTTCAGTAGAAGACAAAGATACAGTAGGTTTCTTTTTACTACTCCATGAAACAACCCCAGATCCAATGTTGAACGCATATCCAGTGGTTGATATTTGATCATTCAGATTGCCAACCCAATCAAAATCTGAATAACCTATCAACTCAACATCAGATGCATCAGTATATTTAATACCATAATCAAGTGTACCTTTTAGATACCTGAGTAATGCCTTTATTGCATTCTAATGGATTTCATGAGGTTTTGCCATGAACTGAATTAACACACTCACAAAATATGAAATATCAGGTCTGGTTGTGGTGAGATAATTCAAACTACCCACAATCTGTCTATACAGAGTGCCATTCACCTCCTTCAAACCATCACCACAAGAAAGTTTCACATTCTGCTGCATGGGAATAGTAGAAGACTTACACTGATCCATTTTAAATCTCTTAAGTACTTCTCTGATGTACTTACTTTGAAAAACAAAAGTTTGGCCTGCATTTCTCCAAACTTGAAGACCTAGGATGTAATGTAACTCACCAAGATCTTTCATTTCAAATACCTTTGATAATTGCTCCTTGATTTCATTAATTAACTTCTCTGCATTTCCTGTAATTATTAAATCATCAAAATATAATGAAATCAATACTATATACCCCTATTCATCAAATTTGGTATATAGATTTGGATCACTTTTGCTCCTCATAAAACCCTGTTGAAGAAAGAAAGAGTCTATCTTCTCATACCATGACCTAGGTGCATGTTTTAGTCCATACAATGTTTTCTTTAACTTACACACTAAGTGTTCTTGCCCCTTTTCAACAAACCCTTCAGGTTGAGTAGGGTAAAACTCTTCCTTTAACTCACCATTCAAAAATGCAGATTTAACATCTAACTAATGCAAATTCCAATGGTACTTTGTAGCTAAAGCAATTAACATTCTGATAGTATTCAATTTAGCTATTGGTGCAAATGTTTCAGCATAATCAATACCTTATGTTTGTGAATACCCCTTTTCCACCAGTCTAGCCTTATACTTATCTATACTACCATCTGATTTAAACTTGGGTTTGTATATCCATTTTCATCCAATGGGCTTCTTATGTTTAGGCAATTCAGTCAATTCCCAAGTATTGTTTTTCATTATAGATTCATATTCTTCTTCCATTGCATTTCGCCATTCATCATGTTCATTAACTTCATCAAAAATCATGGGTTCTATGAAATTTGAAATGCTACTCATTAGGGCATAGTCTTTATACCTCTCAAGAAGCTGAATCTACCTTGAAGATATTCTCAACTGATTATCTTCCTCCCCACTTTGTGAAGATCTGTCTTCACCTCTAGGTGAATTGTGACTGCAGGAATTGTCCATATCATTGAGTCCTTGTTGTTGTTGTTGTTGTTGTCGCTGCGGGGATGGTTGTTGCTGTGTGGGTTGTTGTTGTTGTTGTTTCTCTTCTTTAACTCCTTCATCAAGAAGTCTCTGCCATTCCTCATGACTGTTGTCGTCATGATTTCATGCTTCCTGTTCATGGAAAAGTATATCTCTACTTGCAAATACTTTGTGAGTAGTAGGATCAAACAATCTGTATGCTTTAAATTCATAACAGTACCCAATGAAAATACATTTAATGGCTTTAGCATCCAATTTCCTCCTATTCTCCTTTGGAATATGAGAAAAAGCCTTACACCCAAATACTTTCAAATTATGAACTGCAGGTTTGGAACCATTCAAGGCTTTGAAAAGAGTAACATTATCAAGACACCTTGTTGCACTTCTATTCTTTAAATAAACTGTAGTATTTATGGCTTCAACCCAAAATGCATTTGAGAGATTCTTACCTTTCATCATACTGCGTGCACACTCTACCAGAGTTCTGTTTTTCCTTTCAGCAACTCCGTTTTACTGTGGAGTGTGAGGTACTGTAAACTGTTGTACTATTCCATTATCTTTGCAATATGTGTTGAAGTCCCCTGATTTATACACTCCCCCTTGATCTGAACGGAGGATTTTGATGGATTTTCCTATCTGCTTTTCCACCATGGTTCTGAATTCCTTAAAGTACTCGAAAACATCACTTTTTCTTCTAAGGAAGTAAACCCATGTGTATCTCGTGCAATCATCAATAAATAACAGAAAGTAAAATGCACCTCCTAAAGACCTAGTCTGCATAGTCCCACAAACATAAATATGCACAAGATCTAAAACGTCTCTCTTTTTCTTATCAGGATTAGAAGGGAATTCATCTTTGTGCATCTTTCCTAATGCACATCCATCACAAACAACCTTCTCATTCTTTAACATGGGAAGTCCTTCAACCATATTATTTTTCTGTAATAACAATAAATCAGGATGATTGATGTGTCCATACCTTTGATGCCAAAGAATATTTGTTGGCATAGTTGCAAAAGTCAGTGCATGATGTTCTTTTCTAGTAACATCAAGTTTGTATAGACCTCTTGCCGTGACTCTCGTTGCAACAATTTGGAAGTGGTCCAACAGATCCTTCACTATGCAATAATTCTTGAAGAATTCAACCTTCAAGTTCTGATTTGTAATGGTGGACATAGATATCAAGTTTTTCCTTATTCCTGGCACATACACCACATTGCGAATGTGACGAACAATACCATTCAGCAATGTTACAGGAATGTATCCATATCCCTTGATCTGATGAGCGCGGTCATCTCCAAGATATATGCTTGCACCATTCTGTGTTTCTTTAAAATTAGTATACCGATTTTTATTACAAGTCATATGTATTGATGCTCTAGAATCCACAAACCAGGAATCAAAATCATCCATTTTAGCAGATAAAGCAGCGTTAGACACAAACAACCTAAGATCTCGTGAGTCAAAATTTGGGGGTTCATCAATATCATCACTAGCAATAAATGATCTAAGATCTTGATTTGAATATTTTTCTGCATAATGACCTGAATGTGTTCTAGGTTTATTCCTATCCTCGTCAATTTTCTTCTTATGACAGTCTTTAACAATATGTCCAGTTCGACCACAATAAAAAAAACTCTTTCACTCATTCTTGTTAGATTGCATACCTTGATTTGGAGATTATCTTCTCTGCGATGAACTGCCTCTCTGCCATGAACCGCCTCTCTGCCATGAACTTCCTCCTCTGCCTCTTACTCCTAATCTCCATCTCACAGATCTATTATTTGACCACAGTGTCAAATATTTACTCGGAGGCTTCAGATGCCCATGCCTCGAAGCCCTTGCAACAAAATGCCTGTTAATTCTTCAAACGTAGGAGGTTTCTCCCTTGCTGCGAGACCTGTTATGAACATATGATAATCTTATAGCATACCATTTAAGGTAATAGTGACCAGATTAGTGTTGGAAACAGTTTCCCCTATATTTACTAGCTTGTCTTTCACCTCTTTAATACGACCCAAAAATGAACTAACATATTCATTTCCATCCATCTTAATTCCTAGCAATTTAGTTTTCAGGAACAAAATGCAATTTGTGTTGCTAGTTTCATACAATGCTTTAAGCGTTGTCCATGTTGCAGCAGAAGTTGTAGCTTCTCTAATATGTGGAATTATGCTATCTTTAACAAACATGCACAACAATACCTTTGAATGTTTTCGCGCTTCTCCCAATCTTGGATCTGTGTTGTTGTCGCACCGGCAGCCACATCAGGTTTCAATTCAGTTCCCTTTGCAATGTTCCAGACACCATAGTCTTCCATGAGCATCTACATCTTGAATTTCCAGTTAATGAAATTCAAGCCATCTAACTTGTTGGCTTCGTTGAGGTAGGTCTCCACAAGCGGATTCACCATCACTGCAATTTAGTCTCTGCAAGTGAATCACCAAGGATATGCCACTTTCCGTCGAGTTTTCTCTTATGCTGAGAAATCCGGAGCAATCCGTCGCTCTGCCTTTGGATCCACTGATCCAAATCTATCTTTGTTCTCAACTTAAATCATGCATGCATCTTAATATCCAAAATATCCACTTTTTAAATAAAAAACTTATAACTCCCTCTTCACCTCTTTATAGAAGATATCCACTATGAAAAAATTCACGTTTAATAAACTTCAAAATAAAACCCATTTAATAGTTTATTAAAAACCCACTTTTAATAATTTTATGTTCCATTTAAACTCCACATGCAAATCTCCATGATTTAATAAATCCACGTTATTAAAAACCCACTTTTAATAACTTTGTGTTCCATTTAAACTCCACATGCTAATCTCCACGATTTAATAACTCCACATACAAATCACATGCAAACTGCACCTTCACGATCCACTTTAATAAAAGGTTTATAATAATTTAGGAAAGTAGGTGGGTCTCATTTTTTTTCTATAAAAGAAGGGGAAAAGAAGGAAGAAAAAAAAAAAGCGGTGAGCGTAACGTTACGCTGTCGAATTGTGGTTTGACGGATTGCTTGTGAGGAGTTGGGTCTATCTCAGCTGTGTTGGAGTGGTAGCTCAGCCGTGGAGGCGAGCTGAGAAGCTAGTGTTATCTCTG
>JZKD02S2140215.1:136154-161585 GCA_000966675.3 Picea glauca
GTAAATTGAATAAATTCAAATGGATGTCACCCCTAAATATGATGTAATTTTACTTGTTGACATCTTTAATTAATGGTGGTCTTGATCATTGCCATTTGTAATGGGGGTAGGGTCAGTTCAAATTATTATCCTCTTAACTATTGACATTTTAATACGGTTCCTTTACACATTGCCCTTTTTAAAAATATGTGATGGCATTGTCGATTATTGGTATACTTGATGTTACTTAGTATGATGTTACTTTGGTCCTTTCAATGTTGTTATTTAGATGTGACATTTTAATTATCTCTATATAGGGCCCTTGTTAAAATACTGCTATTTAAAAAGTGTCATTTAAATATTAAAATTGCTATATCTTGTCATTGTAAATATGATGGTTTATTGAATATTCAATATGTTAAAAATTTGATTTCTATAGATAAAGGAAAAATGTCATGGCCTACTGATGTCAGGGAAATACTGTTTATAAATTCGTAATTTAAATGTATTGTAGAAATAGGAAATTGTGTTGTTCTTACCTTATAATCAAGATGGCAAGATTAGAGTTGAAACGTATGACCTTTACTTTTTCAATGCTATTGTAATAAGAAAGGAGATGATATGTTTATCTTATTGTAATGTTAGCATAGTATCTGGACATTGACAACACTTACTTAGTGGAAAGCCCTGGTTTTATAAGCGTTAAATTACTCGGAGTTAGTAAATGAGGGTTGTTGAGTCTTGATTAATGACGAACAGGGGTTCCGTTGTCGGAGTCCCTTGTCACACGCTTTCCGCAAGGGATGTAGTCATCCTTCTTGTTATGTTGTCCTTGATAGTATTCAGTTGGTTGCTTGTGTCGGGCGGGATGTAGACACCTCCATGTTCCTTAGAATAGTCGCCAGCCCTGAGACCTTAAATGGTTAAAATCGATGGGAACCTGGGCTTGAGCGTTGATTATGTGTCTTGGAGGTCCTAACCTTGCAGGGAAGGACGGGTGGGTGGTCAGTTTTACTATTGTCGTGGTTGCGTCATGTTGGTCATCGAGTGGCGACGTAGAGTCAAGTGTGTTATTACTTCTACATGCGCGCACACACCTTAAACACACAAAAAAAAATTGCACCTGTTATCAGAATTGTTGTCTTAACGAGGAAGGTCCTTACACTTTTAAAAATAAAATATCCACTGGCATAAAAAAACCAGAAACTTACACTTCACCAAAAAAATTTGTGCTTTCCACGCATGCACCAGATCTCCATGCATTCAAATACGAATTCAAACTCCACGTAGCCCTCACGGATCCACCTCACAGAACTCACTCAATCCCGCGACTCAGCAAAGATCGTGACCCAATGAAACTTCACGCAGACCACAAACTAAAAACCTTCACGATTTTGCTCTGAACTCCACACATGCAAGCTATAATCCTTCTCCTTGTATACGCAGCACAAACTCATGCAAGAAAATCATGACTTCCCAAACAAAAGTGAAAAATGGAACTGTATTTTACCTCTTCAATGGAATTTCAGTAAATGGAGGAATGCACCAGACGGATTTGCTCACGCATCTGATCAAATTTTTCTCACGCTATCCACGCCCTCTCCCCATGGCTCTGATACCAACTTAAAATATGTGAAACAAACAACACGGTGAGGCTATGTTCACTTCTATATTATTCAATGAAGATAGATTACATCCTTATATAGGAAAAGACTCTACCGAGTCGGTTACATGCAAACCAAAGACAACTAGACTCTCAACTATGAACTGACTCTTAACACGCCTACAACTGACCCTCACAACTGAAGCTTATAACTGGTGCTTACAACTGGTGCTTACTCCATTATTTCCAAGTGTTATTGATATGAACTCAACTGCCTTGGGGTTTCGATCTCTTCGATTAGATGGATACCCGGTGTCCTCAGGTTGATATATGAACATTTTATTACCTTAAGTGCATAGAAATAGGTACATCCTTGAAAAAATAGGGTCAAAAATAGGTTCAAGAACTAAAAACTTTAACATAAAATCCAATTTTGAAGAGTCAATTTTTTTATCAAAACTTCATTGTTGAAGGGTACACGTTTAGACATAACATTTTTTTGAAGGGTAACATATAGACTCAAAACGTAAAAACAAAATTGTTTGACGGGTAAAAACGAAATGAAATTCCAACCCTACATGCATGGAACTTCAAAATCTTATCTTAGGGATTTTGTTCCATTTTTAACTAACCCAAATACTCAGAAAATCAATAAGAGTTCTGCATTAGATGGAAATTTAAAAGCTAATTGACCGAAAAAGTAACTTGGGAAGGAAAATTGCTTCTTAACCCACTCCATCCGCAAATGGCGATAGGGTGCTAACTGAGACGGCGTTCGGAATAGAGGTGGATGGATAATGAATGGCTGGAAAAAGAAGAGGTTGGAAAAGGTACATTGGATGGATAATGGATGGCTAGAAAAAGAGTAGGTCGAAAAGGTACAACAGACGGGAGAATGAGCACAAATTTCGAGGATCAAAGGGGTCCTATCTCCGGTAGCTGAGAAGCCATTTCATAGAATAATTAGTCTAGGCCCTAAATCTACCCGTGCAAACTTACTAACTTATCAACAAATTTGCATCCTCGGGATTCCAATCACTCCTCTTCGCATTTTGAAGACGACATGAGAGTATACATTTTTCTAGAATTGTTAATTAAATTGCACTTTTAGAATTATATCAAGGTATCCTCTAAGAAATAAATGGTGTATGTGAACTCTTGGTCCCCTACCAAAGAATGAGGGTAGAAAATCACTAGTAGCCAATTAGGTGCCATTGGGGGACTGGTGGGAGAGGGGAGCATATTTTCGGTAGAGCTCCTTAATAAAGGGAGTTTGGAAGCTGGCATTATGGGGTTTGAACCACAAATTGGAACATAACCCATGGAGACTTTAAAATGCCTCACTCTAGATAAATTATCTAAAAATGTGCGGTCTGAAGCTCAGGTAGGTGACCTCGTGAGCTTGGAACGAACGAATTTTTGTGGCTTTCTTCATGCTGGGCCATCTGTTGGGGATAATATAAGTTCGGGTGAACATAGTAGTGGAGAAAGGGATCAACTGATTGTACTGTTGGAGATAGAAGAATCTATTGTTGACCACGTTCCCTCTTACAGAGAGATTCTCACCAGAAAAACATTGTCGATTTATGATGGAGGGGAGTTTTCACAAAAACCAATGGGTAAAATGAGTAAAAAGGTGACCCCATTAAACTCCAATTCACACAAGACAGGGGGGAGTAAGGACTCATTGACAAAATGGGCATTACGTGGAGGTCTTGAAAAGGATTTATCGCCATTAAAGACTAGAAGTGCTAGGAGGTTAGTGAACGAGAAGCAGAATGACGAGTCTAATTGTTGCACAGTGGTTGATGGTCCAAGGGCGCTTAGAGCACAAAAATCCCTGGCAAGAGTAAAAAAATGATTGTGGTCACTTTAAATGTGAGAGGAGTGGGGGAAGCTCCAAGTACCTAGCCTTAAAAAGACTATTAGACTTAGTGAAACCAGATGTATTGCTTATACAGGAAACTATGGTAGGGTGACAAAAGCAAGGGAATTTTTTGTTAAATTGCTTCCACACTGACATTTTTATGGAGTGGATTCCACGAGTCTCTCTGTGGGGATGGTCTCAGTATGGAATCCAAGGAAAGCGAACTTCTCTGCTTACCTGATTTCTGCAGGGATATTGCTGGAGGGACGTGTAAAAGATCTGGACAGAAATTTGAAGGTGATCAGCTGCTACAGTCCTTATACTGATAGAGAGGTATTTTGGGAGACTATCAAGAAGGATGGTATTTTCAATGATAAAAATCTAATTTGGGGGGGCGACCTCAACTTTACTACATCATTTAGAGAGGTGTGGGGCGAACCTACTAGAGTAGATCCTTCACAACCATTCTTCAGCAAGTTGTTGCAAGAGGAAGGGTTGGTGGATATTGAACCTATAAAATTGTAGCCTACTTGGAGAAATGGTAGAAGAGGACAAGAGTATATTGCCAAGAGGTTGGATCGATTTCGGATCTTTGAGGATCTTGCGACTACAGGGTATAGATACAGATCTATAGTTTGTTATCAAAATATTTTTAATCATATGCCAGTTATACTACACTTGGAAAAAGATATTAGAGAGGTCATCTTCCCCTTCAAGTTTAATTCTATTTGGTTGGATGAGCCAAAATTTGTAAATTTAGTCAGATCCAACTGGGCATGACTGTTGGGATCAGAGTCCTTAAATCCTATGGAATCAATGGTAAAGAAACTAAAGTTACTCAAGACTTTGATGATTAACTAAGCAAAAAAGAAGAAGCTAAAAGAGAAGGAGAAATTGATTAAGTTGGAGGAAGAATTAAATATATGTTACTCAAAAAATCCTGGTGGTGTTGAGAACGAGATAGAAAAAGAGTTTATTGCAGTAAAAGAGCAAATAAAATTGGTACTTTTGAGACAAGAAGAGGAAACCTGGAGACAGAAGAGTCGTCTAAACTGGCTAGCATCAGGTGATAGAAATACTAAATTTTTCCATGCCTATGTGAACTCTAGGAAAAAGACCAATACTAGTTGGGAGTTGTTCAAGGAGGATGGGATAGTGATAACTAGAACTAAAGACTTACAAAAGGAAGCAGTTGGATGTTTCTGGAATATTTTTTTGGCCCACCCTAATCTAGCCATTACTAATCAACTTGCTATATTAAGGAATTATCCTAGGATGTTCACAGATGAAGTTAGTCAAAGACTAACCTTACCTGTAACTTCAACAGAAGTCTTATCAATCCTAAAAGGTTTTAAAACTTCAAAAAGTCTTAGGTCAGATGGTTGGACAATAGAGTTTTTTATGGCTTTGTTTTACATTCTGGGTGATGAATTAGTGGAGATGGTTGAAGAATCAAGAAAGAAAGGTAGGGTTATTAGTACATTGAATGCAACTTTTCTTGCTCTGATTCCAAAGAGTGAGAACCCAAGAAATTTTGGGGATTATACACCCATAGCCCTCTGCAACCTATTATATAAAATCATTACTAAAATTATTGCCAACAGAATTAAAACTTCATTGTCCTTTGGTATTTCAAAGGAACAATTTGGCTTTCTAGAGGGCAGGAAAATCACCGATGCCATTGGTATTGTTCATGAATATTTACACAATATTAAGGTTAAAAATATCAATGCTATGGTACTTAAACTAGATATGATAAAGGCATATGAGAGAGTTGGCTGGGGTTTCCTAAGATTGGTGTTGTTACAGTGGGAATGAGCCTAAAAGCAACTGACTGGATCATGGGGTGTGTAACCTATGCAAAATTTGTTGTTGTAATTAATGGAAAACCTACATATTTCTTTAAAAGTTCAAGGGGACTAAGACAAGGGTGCCCAATATCCCCTTTTCTCTTTCTTCTTGTTTTGGAAGGCTTAAGCATAGCTATAAAGGAACAAGTTAGGGATAAGAACTTAGAAGGGATCCTGGTGGCTAGAGGGTTATTTATTACTCACTTGATGTTTGTTGATGATATTATCCTGTTTGGAAATGGTCTACTGGGTGAGTGGATTTTATATAAGGATCTATTAGAATTGTTCAGTAAAGCCACCGGAATGGCTTTTAGTCCATAGAAATCAATGTTTCTTGAAGCTGGTTGGTCAATAGAAGATATAGATTTATTGAAGGAGTTTCATCCTTATGATGTTAAATCTATAGATGAAAGGTTTAAGTATCTTGGTTGTTTTCTTAAACCCAATTGTTATAATAAGGCAGATTAGTATTGGTTGGTGAGAAAGTTTGAGAAAAGGATTGCTAATTGGAGCCTAAGATGGTTAAGCCTAGGGGGAAGAGTGACACTGGTGAAAGTTGTACTTGAAAGTATACATGTTTATTGGCTCTCTCTGGTCAATATTCAAAAAAGTATACTCAATATTATCAGAAGGAGAATGTTCAGTTTTATGTGCATTGTTAAAAAGGAAAAAGAAGGCATACACTTGACAAGCTGGGATAAGATAGCTAAACCTAAAAAGTTAGGGGGGGTGGGGTATAAAAAACATCTACACTTTTGGAAAAGCACTTGTTGCAAAAAAATTGTGGAGGTGCCTCATGGTACCTAGGCTTTGGCATGAGTTAATTGTAAACAAATGTCTCAGGAATAAGTTTGTGGCTGCATGGCTTAGGCAAGGAAGAAGAAAATGGTCAGGTGACTCTAATAATTGGAGGGCCCTCACTTTGTCGTTAAATATCTTAAATGAGTGGCTGGTCTGGAAGCCAGGTGATGGAAGGGATGTCAGAATTGGTTCTGATGCCATGGTTGGGTCACACAATTTTTATCAACTGTCAAGGAATCTTATTTCAAAACTTAAGGACCTAGAATTTGAATTTCTGGCACGAGTAGGAACAAGGGATTTGGAAAATTCTAGATAAACAGGGTGGATAAAGGCAGAGGATTTAGGATAGGAAGGAGAGTTAAAATATGAATGGAATAACTATGTGAAAAGTTTAGTCAGTTTGGGTATTGAACTGAACAAAGACAAAGATTTATTAATGTGGTCCTGGGATACCAAAAGTGGCCAAGTAAGTGGAAAAAAAGCATATGAGGTTCAATAGCTGGAGGAAGTAGACACTTTTCTGGTATAATGATCTCTAGAAATGGCAGTTGCCATTAAAAGTAAAACTATTTATGTAGTTACTGTTAGATCAAATAATTGGGAAAACTTAGTAAAAAGAGGTTATCATGGCCCTAGCAGATGTATTCTATGTGGGAATTGTGAGGAGATTGCTTATCACTTATTTGTAGTATGTACCTTTACTAATGATATATGGTATTTAATGCTTGAGGAATTAAAGTGGGGTGGTGTATGGGAAGGAGGACAAATTAGTGGATGTCTACTAAATTGGAAAAGAAGGAAGGGAGAAAAACTAGAAATTCCATGTCTTATCTATTGGAAGATCTGGAAGCATATAAATCTTGCTATTTTTTAAGATAGACCTCTGAATAGGAACATAGTATGTACTAGTATTCTACATGTTCTAGGATAAACTACAATAGGACATGTCACTAAGGATAAGAGGATTGATAGACCACTTGATAGACCACCTTTAGTTCTGTGGGATCTGACTGTGGGTTTTTTTTATGGTGCTTCACAAGAAAGGGGTGAGACATGTGGAGCAGGAGTTGTATTAAAATGTCCAGTGCTGGGCACTTTTAGAATCAAAATTAACTATGACACTAATACCAAAGCACAATTACTAGCATTATGGTGTATATTATTTTTTGCACATTATAAAAAGGTAATAAAGTTGCAATTGGTGGGTGATTCAAAAGTAATTATTGATTGGTTTACTAATGCAAATAATCTTCAAGTGGTCTATTTGCAGCCATGGATGAGAAAGATTAAAAATCTCCGCAGGAAATTTACACAGCTTAAAATTCAAAATATATACAGAGGTTTCAACATGGAAGCGGATCAACTTTCAAAAACAGCTTTATCTCTCGAAAAAGATGGATTATATTATGCAGCAGGAATAGAAGGACGGACATACATTTTGACATAATAGACATCGGTTAATCATACAGATGATTGAAAATTGTTACTGTTATTTTGAAAAAACTGTTTCAAAGAAGTTTTAATATTTAAGTCTGATGACTATATATTATAGAACTTTCTAGCTCTGTAGGACCAATATGATAAGTAGTAAGCTGTAGACTGTGTGGTAGCATAAAGTTTTTGAAAGATATGATAAGATGAAATCTGTAGACTGTGTGGCAGCGTAAAGTTTCCTCTGAAAGTCTTGTAACAGAAAAATTATATTCTTTAATATAAGTATTTTTTCCTTTGAAAAAAGTTACGGCCTTGTAAATGACTACAAAATGGGTTAGGTTTATTTGTGTGGATCACAGGTTACGATTCTGCAAATCCGTAATAGGGATCCATGTTCATTGTCTTATTTTCTTGATTGTCATTTTACTCGTTACCCAATAATAATAACTAGCGTTTCCGGACTATACGATATTAAGAGTATACATAGTTGGATGCGGTAGTAACTAGTACTCCATATTTATTTAACGTTGTGTATTGTAATTTCACTTAATGGTTAATTAATTGTTTGTATGGTAAATTTACATAAGAAAATTGCTATTTTAATTTATAATTTTAAATAAATTGAAATAAAATTTAAATCTAAATTTACATGTATAATTTATATGAACTTTTCAGTATTTTACTTTTAAAAAACTAAGCAAACTTCTTAACATTCAATATAATCATATATATTTTCAGAAACTAAGAAAATTTCTTAACATTCCATGTCAATCATATATATTTTCATAGGAAGATGTAAATATCAGTGTGTTAATAAATTTATATGGCAAAAAAATGAGTAAATAAATCTGTATAACCAAAAAACAGTGAAACATCTTCCAAAAACTAAAACTTTCGAGAGTCAAAATATAAAATAGAGTTTGTTGTTAGCATCATATATTATCAATATTAAAATGAGAGAATAGAGTATTGCACACCAACATTGCATAAAACATTTTACTAAATCAATGTAATCATACATATAAATATAACAAAGTTTGTTTCAAGATAGACAAATTATCTTTATCACTCAATCTATTAGTTGAGCAAATATCTCAACCTCACACCATTAGTTTGATTTTTAGTTGGAAAGAATCTCTCACACAAGGAACTATCTAACAACTTCCTAAATTATAGGATCAAATAATTTAAGTAAAGATCATTCTCTACCTTACAAACATAATCTCTTCACACATAATTAAGACAAGTAAAAATTACATATTCCAACAATAAAAAAAACTTAAAAGAATCAAGATCAAAACTGCCAAAAAAAAAAAAAAAAATGACAACAATACCTTTTTTATTTTCCTCATGCTCAAGTTCCTCAAGTAACTTGAAGAGGGAGAGTAACTTGAAGAGTTTCCTTTGACAAAGCATCCTCTTCATTGTTCAAGTCCCAAAGGATATGAGGCTTCAAAAGAAGTTGTTGTCATTTTCCAATGATCAATAATAGGCCTTACATCATTATAGATCACGCCTTACATCATTATAGATCACTATACTAGATTATTCAAAGATCTGGATTTTCTTAATATTTTCTTCACAACATTCAAAAGAAATCTTAAGACCATATATGAGGCTTCAAAAGAAGTTGTTGTCATTTTCCAATGATCAATAATAGGCCTTACATCATTATAGATCACGCCTTACATCATTATAGATCACTATACTAGATTATTCAAAGATCTGGATTTTCTTAATATTTTCTTCACAACATTCAAAAGAAATCTTAAGACCATAAATTTAGCATAATTATTGGTTCGGGTTCCTATTTCTATTTCTTGTATGCACCCTCAAAGAAATTTCTCTTCTTTGCATTCCATCATCAAAGAAACTCCATATTCCGGTTTTATCTGTCTAAATATTTTTTATTTACAAAGGACTTTTTTGTTTTACAGGTTTGCACATAAAAACTAGATAAAATTTAAAATAAAAGGGATGAATTTTTTTTTCAAATATTTGAGAATTTCTTCACCAAATATTTCATATATTAAAATAAACAAAGAAAAACGTTAAACCTTTTATATTTTATTATCTTTTCGTACAATGTTCTTGCAAGTTCACTTTCATTGAGCAAAACATTAAAATAAAAAATTACTAAACATTAAGATACTTATTTTCACAATGCAATATAAATGACATAAACATCCATATTTACAAATTGAAATGGAAAAAAAAGAAAAACATCCAAATAAAAAAATTACAAAGCATTAAAATAAAAAAAGTACAAAGCATTAAGATAAGTGTGTCCACCTTCATTGTGTAGGGCTTATTATTATTTCATTGTGTAGGGCTTATTATTATTTTTTTTAATGTGATTACACATGTTATATTTACAAGGGAAAGATGTGAAGTGCTCTTTACAATACAAATATGGATGAGCTTTGTAACTTGTTCTCATAAATCAAAATGGAAAACAAATCATAAAGATTTCCCTCCTTGTTTAATGTTTGATATATCCTAAGTTAAGATTTAATTATTATTTATTTATTATTGTCAATGTTGTATATTATGTGATTTGTATTTTGATTACTTTTATATTTTTCTCTATACTTCATAGATTTAAAATTTAAATTTTCTTTTCCAAATGGTTGGATATTAAAACCTTATATGATATGGTTTTTAGAGTAAGCAAAAAAAACATACTTTAGAAATGTAAGAGAGAACAATTGATTAAAAAGGAACATACTTTATAATAAAACCCTTTGCTCGAAGTTGAATGAATCAAACACACCAAAATCATTTATTTAATTGCTAGGCTCACCACTAGTTCTAAACAACTACAATCCTAAATGTTGGAAATAATAATAATAATAATAATAATAATAATAACTAGCATACCTTGAAGCATGAGAAGGAAACACCGAAGTGAAAAATATCATAGAATATTTGCAACGATACTATAACTCTGAAACACCCAAGTGAAAAAGCTATCAAATTATTTGCAACAATATTATAACTCCAATCATGCCCATTGCATATATGTGATCGTGATTTTTCAAGAGAGAAATGGAAAGGAAGGAAGATATATTAACTAAGCATATGAGAGACTATGGAAGATCCCGCAGAACTTACCTGAACGAGATAAACATTAGCTCACATTTATTGATGTTAATTTTACTAAATTTTTCATAAATCTTCAATTAAAAATGACATCTTTGTTTTATTTTTCTACCTTTTAATATTGACGAATTGCTTAATTATCTTTTTTTTTTCTCAAATGGATTGCTTAATTCTCATTTTTTTCTCAAAATGATTGAAATTTAGGTTAACTTTGCAGTTGACTACAGAAATATTGAATTTATCTGCAATTTTTTAGACCATAACTAAAACTAAACTAAGGTTATTATTCAGGAATGAGAGTCTGAGTTACAGTTGTGTAAGAAATCAAGGTAGGAAGCCTGGACATGGAAGGGGCCTGTAAGCTCTTGTTGGCCATGTGTAAAGGGGAAGCCTATGCCACTGCACTTTGTTGCATACTTTTTTGTCTGTGGAGGATAAAAGGGTAAAAAGTGAAGATTTGGTCTCATTCTCCTGCCTTGATCATGACCCATGTACAATGTATTGTTAATGTATTGTTATTGGATGCCTAATGTATTGTCACTGGATTCTTGGAGCTCTTCTCTCTATACATTTATTTTTGTATTATATAGTTTCTTCGGGCGATCATGTGGACTGCCCTGCGACTGAGTGGGCTCGATATGTACAAACAATGGTTACCATGTTGAATTTTTCTTCCTTTAATTCTAAAGCACCCACTTAATTTCTTTGTAGGCTATGTAAGGTGTTTTTTGTAGCTTTGTAAGGTGTTCTTTTATGGCAACAAACTCGACTCTGCTCATATATTTTCATTGTTCTCGACTATGCTCATATCTTTTCATTTTTCTCATCACTTGTCGTTGAAAAGGATTTGGGTTGCGTCTGACCAAACATTGTATCCCACCAAAAAGATCCAATAGCAATCGTCGAGGGTTTAACATGTCACCATTCTGTGAGTGTTTCTTGCTCCCTCACAAGGAACGAGGTATAATTAATTCCTAGTTAAATTTGGATTCACAGAGTCCTAGAGGAGGCATGAAAACAGACAAAGATTTTAAGCTTGTTAAAACCCATGATTTTGAAAAAAGTTCTTATTCCTCATGCTCCTAGATCTGGGCTAGGCTTCATAAGTATTTTTTACAGTGTTTTCCAATTGTTGTATTGTTGTGTGCAAACTCGAGTTCTGAAGGTTTACATACAATGCTTGCCTTTCTAACCTTTAAAATGACAAGATATAACACATTGTAATTTATCAACTCAAAATTCTCCACAAGATTTTTTTGATGGGTGGAAGTATGCTCTGCCATCGCTCAAATATTGTCCCTGTCGGATGGCTACCTAGCTTGCTAGACACGTCTTGGACTCTATCTTGCATTCAATTAATTTTAACCCCACCATAAAATTAAGTTTTCAACACAGGTGTGAACGGTAGTTGGAAAAGGCAAAGGGAAATGATTGGATTGACATGTGTGAATGGTAGTAGGAAAATGCAAAGGGAAATGATTGGATTGGCCATTGCAGTGGTAAATTTCATTTGATACAGTAGTTGTGGGAATATTTTGCAACTGCATACAAATTTCTTTGAATCTTGCGAATAAATTTGTTGATTGTGTTATGTGGATGGAGACGAAATTATGATTGTCACTCTGCGGTGGATATTTCGAATTTGGACCGGACAACTATGAAAACAAGGGGCGATTTTTCAGACGACAAAAATCACATATGTGAAAACTGTAAAAACAGGTGGCAGTGAAATCTGTAAAAACAGGTGACAATTTCTCATTCGTCATGGACAGATGATGAAAATCACTAGAGAACCCTTCACACAACACTTGATCTCATCACATCGTTTGTCGTTGTCGTATATTGGCTAAAAAGCACAAATAACAAACAACATCTAAAGCTCATTTTTTCTATGGTTGTGCATAGTACAAAATCTAGAGGTAAACAAAAAATATAAAGTTACTTGCACAAATTGTCTAGAATCTCCCTTGGTGGAAGAGCGTTTGGAAAAGGTACACTTATGAATCAATGAAGCCCAAATATTTCATTGAAGGAAAACAATATTTCGTCAAAATGGCAGTGGAAATGAGTGGTAAAAAAACTTAATAGAAATGACACCCTGAGACCCACAAATGAGACCAAGACCAATGATAAGGAACAAATGCAATGCAAGGTTTAAGCGTACTATTTGAAACAAATGAAACCGTATACATCCTAAACCAAGTACATATGCAATTACGGGAAGAGATTCGCGTAGGGGCTGCCAACTAATATGCAATTTGTAGTTGGTGAAGTTAGAATTGATGAACTTAGGTTCAGTTTTATCTATGCATTATAGGTTTGGAACTAGCGGAGTGCCAACAAAGTAACACGGGTCTATACAAAAGATAGGGGTAGTTTGGAGTCGCTGAAGGAAACAGTGTTATTTCTCCGACTGTTACGGGAGCATCGCGCCCTTGGGGATTTTAATTTATAAAAGGAACTGATACTTACTCGCAACCTTGAGTAGGAGAACGAGAATTCGAGGATCCTAAGAATTTTGAAGAAGCGATTGAAATAGAAATGGAAAGATGGGTAGTGGAGGAGTTCCTATTGGATCTCTCCTCATCCAATTCAATCCATTAAAGAGTAGAGGAGTCCCTTGATCTCGGCCACTCATCAAAAAAATGTCGCAGAGGAGTCCCTTGATCTCAGCCAATTCAATTTTAACATTAACAGGTTGATCCTGCACACCTCCAAACTTGTTGGTAAAAAAACAATGTTGTTGTTTTGTAGCAGCATTAGTAGGGAAGTTGGACTACGAACTGAATGGGATCATTTTCGAAGGCATCAAGGAATGCCATCCACTGTCCACTGATGAACTCAACATTGACTAGGAATTGATACCCAAACCTCTATAAGTCCCAGAAACTTCGCTGGATTCTACAACATTATTTCAAATTTCATATTTACTATATATAAGTTTTTTTTTTTAATAAAATTTTTAGGACATGTATTTTTATTTTATTAAATTTTTAGGATAGATTCTTTAATGTGTTTTCAACATGGATGAATAAAATAACAAATTCTCATAATAATGATTCCTTGGGTTGGTCTTACTCAAGTTGAGCAGAGATCAGTTCCCACCACCTAAAGGGATGGCTCCATCTCTTGTGAAAAGGTATGAGGGACCCTTCAAACTTCTTGAGAAGATTGGCATCGTCACCTTCAGATTGGAGTTGTCGTTCCATATGCGACATATTCATCCTTTCTTCCACGCTATCTAATTGAAGTCATGCCAAAGAGACCTAGATGACCCTAGTCGAGTTGAGCCATTCAAAGAACCAACCATCATTGCAAATAAGAAAGAGTTGGAGGTAGAGAAGATTTTGGCGCATCGCATCATGGGACAGGGTAGAGGTAGAGTGCATGAGTACTTCGTCCATTGGAAGGAAAAACCTGACGAAGGGGACAATTAGGAGAGATATGAGTCCTTGTGAAAATATGAGGATAGGATTCGACATTTTGACAGAGGGCGCTAAGGATAGAAAGTGGTGTGGAAGTTGTGAGGATGACAACAAGTTTACTTGGGGAGGATGTAAGGCCTTCTGTGACACCCACTGAGCACATGTGCTCCTTGGTAAAAATCAACAATGAAATAGATGAGGAGCACAAGGAGGAAGTGATAAGTTGAGAAAGAACTTGTCTTATGGGCATGGGTAGGAGCACCTTGGGGCACGATGGTGACATGCGAGCCCAAAGGGGCACACACCTTTCTTCCCTTGTGATGGATGACGAAGACTTGGGTTGCATTTGGGAGCACTAGGTCTAGAGAGGGGTGTGGCGATTCGATTGAGTGTGACAATTCACGAAGGGGTGAAACACACCCAAAAGATACGATGTTACACACAAGTGACCCTTGGATTCCCTATAAGAGCACAAGGGCACAGAACCAAAGTCACAAGGAAGTGTGAAGGCAAGATACATGAAGGTCTGAGGCTGGACACACAAGTGGGGCACAATCCAAGCTAAGGCAAGGAGGAGAACGGGGGGGAGTCTTGGTGTGACAGATCCACAACTTTGAACAATTATGTTGTATGGGGTAAATTTGTGATACTTTGACCATCTATGTAACTTGGACAATAGTGCCCTCTTTGTAATGCACTATTTATGTTTCACAATATAATAAACGAAGATGGGCATTAGGCACCGCTGGTGCCGCCCACACTATATCTATGTCTCTTCTATTTCACATGTTTTACGTTGTATGTCAGGATGACTAAGTGTTAAGAAAGATAACAAATGTCTATGTATACAATTGAGTTGCATAGAGTAAGAATGTGACTTGTTTGTAGCCTAGAACAGAGTATGGGTATGCTCTAGGTGAAGAGGCATAGTACGGGTGAAGTATCCTTGGTTGACGCATAGTCCAGGTGAACTATCCTTGGTTGAGCCAAGCTGCCAAGTGAGAACTGTCGCGGTGTTGCACGTTTACGAGATGCCAAGGTTGGACTTGGGCATGATTCTTGGGGGCGTGACACCACACTTAATTAATACTAACATGAATTTATTCATGACCATTCTTTTCCACCTTCTACCCGTTCTTTGATATTTGAGTTATCTATGACATTCTTTGATATTTGAGTTATCTATGAAATTATGGAAGCAACAATGCCCTGTACAATGGAAATGACTAAAAAAGCATGGAAAATTCCTAAAGACTATTGAAGTTGCTTCAAAGTTCGAAAGCCCAGCCCTGCAATTGAGTGAAGCATACAATGGCAAAGGAGAAAACAAACTATAAAATAAACCGGAGATCTCATCCTCCACCTTCATTCCTTATTGTACAAGGGACAATGTTCCAATGCCTTGCTATTATCATGAGGTATGTGTTCATTCATTTGACTTCTCTTATCTCTTTTCCTCCCAAATTGTTGTTGTGTTACTATTTTATGTTTCCATTTATTTATGGATCCAACTAGTTAGTAGAAAATCTCATGTATATTTATCATTTGGAAGTTGAAAGATTTGCATTACACCTATTTACAATGAGAGCATAAACATAGAGAAAGAAACTATACTACTACAATGAAATAAAAATTTATTATTTATTGAATAAATTGTCCTTACCTACTCTGTATTTCAGATCTACATGGCCCTTGCAAGTTAAAAGATTGTATTTCAGATATGCATGACCCTTGCAAGTTGAAAGATTGTATTTCAGATATGCATGACCCTTGCAAATTGAAAGATTTACAATACACGTATTTGCAATGGGAGCATAAACATAGGAGCATAAACATAGAGAAATAAATTATACTAAGATAATGCAATATATATTTATTATTTATTGAATAAATTGTCCTTACCTACTATGTTAGATCTGCATTGCCCATCCAGGATTGTCCAAATTGAAGTTGTAATCTCATCTCAGAAACATTCAGAAACAATATCTAATACATTTCTAGTTATTATTGTTTCAACATACAAATAAAACTAGTTAATCACTAGCTAAAGCTGGCCATGCTAACAAAAGAACCCATTACCATAGTATAATGGATATACATTTCATATAACAAATGTATATGAAACCACACCAATACAGCTGCCACTGACTACGCCCTTTGCCAAGCTGCCACTGAGCACATGGGTAGATACCGAAAGTACTTCATCTTCACAATGGATATCATTACCCTAAATAGCTGCAAAAACATATATTATTTTAGTCACTAATCATTAAACTTTTGCCCAGTTTTGAAAGGGCCGAGCACTGGATTTTGTCCCACTTCTCAAAAAAACTCACTTAGTATTATTTTTAAATAATTAAAAAAAACTGAGAAAAGAGAAACAAATTTTGGACCATTATCCCATGTGAACAACAAAAACAGAAGGTTAGTCACTTATATATGTATATTATTGAGAAGAACCATGCTAAGAGTCATTCTTACCACACTTTTTTATCTATGTGCTACCGGATTATCCACATTTCTATTTCTGTGTGCCACTGATAATTCAGGAAGGGACACCCCCAGGATATCGGCATCTTTTCTGCCAAAACAGGGTTTTTTCTGTATACATAAAAGCTACCAGAAGCCTACATTTAAGGCACAGACAAAAAGTTAGCAGCAGCTCAAAGTTAAGAAGTGCTAAGATATGAGGTCAGCTCATATGTCAAGGTGCTTCTGAAATTCCAAATGGCTTTCACCGACATCTTGACAGGATAGATTTCTTCCTCTGTCAAGTGAAACCATTGTCCCCGTGAGAAAGCATTCAACCGACTACAAAAGACTACAAAATGGGTTAAGTTTATTTGTGTGGATCAACCGATATAATCTGCAGGATTGCCTTCGGTAGAAAGTATTCTGACCAAGACTTAATTGGCGACAGAGGGATCTGCTCAATGATCCAGGAAACCTTTCTGTTGGCAGGCTCTTTCAACATCGGGGATTACATACCGTACTTGGCCTGCTTGGATCTTCAGGGTCTCAACCGTCGATTGAAGAACATACATACACAAGACACAGGACGACTTGCTGGAGAAAATAGTAGAGGAACACTTTTTGCAGAATAACCCCAACGTCACGCCATATCTTGTGGATGTTTTGCTTGCGGCGTCTGCGGCTGAAGATACGGAGTTCCAAATTACGCGAGACAATATAAAATCTGTCATCTATGTATAGATTCTCTATCAGATAATTACATTTCATTGGCCTATATCAAATACGATACGGTGACAATCTGACATTGCTTTGGATTTTTTTTGTTGGCAGGATATCTTGTCCGTTGGCTCGGATGCGTCGTCTACAAGCATAGAGTGGGCAATGTCCGAAGTGCTGAGAAACCCACCAGTTAAGAAGAAGCTTCAGGACGAACTGGAACGCGTAGTTGGTATGGGGCGTATGGTACATGAATCTGACCTGCCTCGTCTCCTTTATTTACAAGCTGTGGTGAAAGAAACGTTTAGACTCCACCCACCGGCGGCTTTGCAGCTTCCCCGCATGTCAATGGAGACGTGCAACGTGTTAGGCTATGAAATCCCCAGTGGAACTCGGCTTCTGGTGAACTTATGGGCAATTGGAAGGAACCCAAAGTCATGGGGGGATGATGCTGAAAGTTTCAAGCCAGAGAGATTCATGGAAGCAGGGTTCCTAGATGCAAAAGTGGAAAATTTCGAGTGGATTCCGTTCGGAGCAGGGAGGAGAGGATGCCCCGGACATCAATTGGGAATGATTGTTGTAGCGTTTGCTGTGGCACAGCTTTTGCACTGTTTCAACTGGAGGCTTTCCTATCTTCTGGATGAACAGAGGTTGGACATGTCTGAAAAGGATCATGGACTTACAATATCAAGGGCAAATGATCTCTTTGCTGTTCCAACTCCTCGTTTTTCCTTATTTTAGATATTTAGATATGGAGTTATTTTAGATATTTAGATATGGAGCAGGTTAACTAGGGAACAATTTTTCCTCTCCAGTTTAGTTTTTTGAGGGAAAAAAATGGTCTGAATTTAGTTAAATTTTTAGGGGTAGTTTGACTTTCATATATGGATCAAAGTTTCATGTATTTCAAAACTTTATTTTAAGGTTTTTGTCCTATTTTAAACCAACTCAGATACTCAGAAAATCGATAGTTCTGGATTGGTCAGAAATTTAAAACCTGCCATCGTAAAACAGGCCAAAAAAGTAACTACTGAGAGAAGATTGCTCCCCAGTTAGCCCACTCCTTTAGATACACAGGAATGTTTGTATTGTTTGTTGACTACTTAATATGTAATTTAATATAAATAGCGTTGGACTAATTAATTTCTATATATTTTGTGTTGAGGTGATATTATATTATTGAAAAATTTGTTAAATTTAATTGGTTGTGAGAGATTTTCTTCAAGTATTATTAAATCTTATTTATATGTATAGTTGAGATATTCTCTTATAAATAAGTTTATTGTATTGTTCAACTAAAACTTAATAGTGTCCGTTTATTTTCACGTGCTTACATGATTTAAGTGTAATTACATTATTGAGAATTACTAAAAACAGTCTGAGATATCGCTGTATTGTCCACAAATTTATATAATTTGCTGCATGGAAAATTGTTGTCAAAGTGAACAGCCATCGCTGCATACAAAGAAGACGTTTATTAATTTTTCTAAGTAATAGATGTGGGGAACCATTGGAAATAAATGCATGTCAGATTTCCACCTAAATCTCACCTTCATAAAATGGGAAAACAAAAGTCCATTGCTGTAGATTTAAGGATGGTTTTAATGAGATATTTAAAAGATACTTAAGGATAGTTTTAATGAAAGGAGAAAAAGTTCTATATCGTTCCTACCCAGGTAAAACATTAATATGCAATCAAATCTTAAGAAGTGAATTGTTTAACAGAAACTGTAAATAAATTTAGCAGTGAAGCGTTTAATGGTGTTTCCGGACTATACGATATTTAATAGTATACATAGTTGGATGCGGTAGTAACTAGTACTCCATATTTAATGTTGTGTATTGTAATATCACTTAATAGTTAATTGCTTCATGGTAAATTTACATAGGAAAATTGCTATTTCAATTTATAATTTTAAATAAATTGAAATAAAGTTTATATTTAAATTTCAATGAATTAAATACATTTATAATTTATATGAACTTTTCAGTATTCTACCTTTAAAAAACTATGCAAACTTCTTAACATTCCATATCAACCATATATATTTTCAGAAGAAGATGTAAATACTAGTATGCTAGTAAATCTATATTGAAAAAAAAATGAGTGAATAAATTTGTATAAAAAAAAAAAACAGTGAAAGTATATCAGAGATAATTTGACCATGTTAAGATGGTGGTCGGGCACGATGTGCCCCTGTCAAAAGTGGAGGGCTTAATGGTGAACGCCCTGGTAGGTCGATTCATGGGAAAATTCGTGAAGAGTCAAACTCTTAAACTTTTAAAGGTTGGTTGTTGGCTCTTTATAGAGGGTGGGAGGGAGGATTTATTAGAGAAATTAGGCCCTCTATAGAGAGTGGCAGGGGAGAGATTTATTAGAGAAACTATAATAGGGGATTTATTAGAGAAAGAATTTATTAGAAAAATTAGGCCCTCTATAGAGGGTGGGAGGGGAGGTATTTATTAGAGAAACTATAATACAGTTTCTCTAATAAATCCCCCCCTTCCCACCATCTTCCAAAAACTAAAACTTTTGAGAGTCAAAATATAAAAACCATATATATTTTCAGAGGAAGATGTAAATATCAGTCTGCTAGTAAATCTATATGGCAAAAAAATGAGTGAATAAATCTGTATAACAAAAAACACAGTGAAACATCTTCCAAAAACTAAAACTTTTGAGAGTCAAAATATAAAATAGAGTTTGTTGTTACCATCATATATTATCAATATTAAAATGAGAGAGCAGAGTATTGCACACCAACCATGCATAAAGCACTCTATTGAATCAATGTAATGATACATATAAATACAATAAGGTTTGTTTCAAGATAAACAAACTATCTTGATCACTCAATTTATTAGTTGAGCAAATATCTCAAGCTCACACCATTAGTTTGACTCTTAGTTGGAGAGAATCTCTCACACAAGGAACTATCTAACAACCTTCTAAACTATAGGATCAAATCATTCAAGTAGAAATTTTTCTCTACCTTACAAACATAATCTCTTCACACATAATTAAAACAAGTAAGAAATACACATTCCAACAATCAAAAACTTAAAAGAATCAAGATCAAAACTGCAAAAAAAGATGGCAACAATGTTTTTATTTTTATTTTCCTCATACTCAAAATTCCTTGAGTAACTTGAAAAGCTTCCTTTAACACAACATCCTCTCCCTTGTTCAACTCCCAAAGAATATGAGACTTCAAAATAATTTGTTGTCATTTTTCAATGATAATAATAAATAATAAGCCTTCTGGATTTTCTTAATATTTTCTTTACAATATTTAAAAGAAATCTTAAGACCATAAATTTAGCATAATTATTGGTTCTTATTCTTATTTCTTATATGCACAATCAAAGAAACACTTAATCGTTTTATTCCAAAGAAAAATTGCTTTTAATTGATGAAGAAACTTATTAATTGATGATGAAACTTAAAATGAAAGGGATGATTTTTTCTTCAAATATTTGAGGATTTTTTCACCAAATACTCCATATATTAAACTAAAACAAAGAAAAACATTAAATCCTTAGACTCTTTTATATTCTACTAACTTTTCGTGCAATGTTCAACTAGTTACTCGTTAATTGCAAGTCCACTTTCATGCAAAGCTTGTCATTATTATTTTATTGTAATATAAATATTAGGTTCATCTAAAAATGATATTTTTTTCACAATGTAATATAACTGAGATGAACATCTATATTTACAAATCAAAATAAAAAAAATAAAAACATCAAAATAAAAAAAATTACAAAGCATTAAAATACATGTTTTCACAATACAATATAAATGAGATGAGCATCTATATTTACACATCAAAATGGAAAAAAAATAAATAAACATCAAAATAAAAAAAAATACAAAGCATTAAGATAGGTGTGTCCACCTTCATTGTATAGGACTTATTAAGAGGTGAAGTGCTTTTTACAATTCAATATAGATAAGCTTTGTAACTTGTTCTCATAAATCAAAATGTAAAAAAACACACAAAAATTTCCTTCCATGACTGATATATCCCACGTTAAGATTTATTTATTATTGTTAGTGTTGTATATTATAGTTAGTGATTTGTATTTTGATTACTTTTATATCTTTCTATGTACTTCATAGATATAAAATTGATTTTTTCTTCTCAAAATGGTTGGATATTAAAACATTATATGATATGGTTCTTAGAGTAAGTATTAAAAAAACATACATACTTTATAAATGTAAGAGAGAATAATTAAGCTAAAAAGGAACTCACTTGAGTTCTTAGTTTGTTCATTATATTTATAATAAAACCCTTTGATTGAAGTTGAATGAATCAAACACACTAAAGTCATTTATTTAATTGCATGGCTCACACTTATTTAATTGTTAGGCTCACCACTACTTGCCAACAACTACAATCTTAAACAAATAATAATAATAATAATAATAATAATAATAATAAAAAAATAAAAATAAAAAAATTAATTAATAATAATAAAAAGAAAAAAAGAAAAAAAGAAGAAGAAGACAACTACATTAGCTCATTTACCCTTAATTGAATTTATAATCCTCTCTTATGTAAGACGCTTCACCAAAAAACTAGTAGACAGGCTAGCCAATAATAATAATAATAATAATAATAATAAAGACAACTACATTAGCTCATTTACCCTTAATTGAAGCTATAATCCTCTCTTATGTAAGACGCTCGACCAAAAAACTAGTAGAGAGGCTAGCCAATGAAGAGCCAACAAAACAACATGAAAAATAGGATAGGCTTTGGGACAACACTAAAATGGCAGGTCTGGTTCAGGAATGCAATTTCATTTCTCAATCAGATTGTAGTCCCCCAATCCGGGTTCCCATCAGAACCCATGTGTCTAACCCAAATTCAATCCAGAGGACACCTAGACCCTCAATAGCATACCCCTATGTTGACCCTCAATAACATTAATTGGGCTATAAATTGGCCAACTCCAACCTTCAATATGAAAGGATTGACAAGATCAAACACATAATAGAGGTTTATTGCGTGGATTCAGGCACGAATGAGGGACATTGCAAGGATTTCCTTAACTCCATTTGTACAATAAATCAGTAGGCTATGGCGACATCCATTATTTTGTAAGAGCAACAACAACTCAACCCTAGGATAGGAAGAAGGTATCACCATTTACTGTGGTTTTATGGGGCAAGTATGTATCCTCCTTGCCATCAACTTCATTTGAAAGATCATTCCCAAAGAAACACTACTATTTCTGGCATAAGGAATACCCACCCCCATTCCATATCTCTCCCAGAGTTGAAAAATTTGTATAGAAAACAAGGGGCTAGAGTCGGGGTTGGTGAGAAAAGAGTTGAGTGAATTCTAGATAAGAACGCCCTCCCCTAGTACAAGAGTGACAAAAGATTTCAGTGTAAGTTCCCTATGGAAAAAAAGCGAACCAATATGAATAAGAGTCGAGTGAAAGGTAGAGGAAGACAACCCATTCCAAGACTACCTCTCCCACAGACTCATCAAGATGTCATCAAATCTATAGAATCGTATCATGCCCAAACCCCTCCAACAACCAAGGAATCCTTAGAGGCTCTAGAAGAAGACGTCTGACGAATAAGGAAACACAATCCAAATGATGAAGTCGATGCAAAGATGACCACTTGGATTCTAGACACCGGGCCTACCAGGGCAAGGGACACCAAGTATTATAGAAAAATTGATCTATATTGGCACATGAAGGCCTTTCTAGGAAGAGCTCTCACTGACAAACAAGTAGCCTTCAACGACCTCTCCATGCAAATAGAGTATCTTCAATTGCAAGTAAAATCTCTAGACAAAATCTCACTTTCATGGTTGCAAGCATAGTGGGAATCCACTCCAAAGATTCCAATGAGAAAAACCCCTAGGTGCCCGAGGAAACTACTACTCCTTTTGCAATCAATATTCTATGATTACTCCTTTACTTAGCATTTTTTTGTATAATTTATGTAGCCAACATATGGCAGTCACGTTTTTGTATAATTTTTGTCGTCGGAACATGGAAAACAATATTAAGAGCAATCACAAATATCATAGGGAGCCTAATACGAGTGATATATATATTTTTGACACCTCAGAGCTAAAAGCCTAAAAAATCAGGAGTATTGCTGCCAGTCAGGCTTGCTAGTTAGCAGGTAGGAAACTAACCATATGTAACTCTGTCCATATAATTTTGTCCATATTTTATAATATAGATTGATATCTTACAAAAAAAATAATAAATATAACTACATTTATATCAAAACACATACACTACTTCCTATATCTTATCAATTCCCCCAAGGTTATGTTGAAAGCATCCCCACTATCTCGCACAAATGTGGGAATTGAGCTTGAAACTCATCAATAATGAACCACTTTGCTTGATTCGGGAGATAATCACATTGTCCCACTGTATAAGAAATCTTAGATCCATGTCATAGTGAATGGGTGCGCAATTCTAACATTGTATCTTCTTACAATGGATTCTAGAAATCATGAATATTGTGAGTGGAATGTGTAACGGGAACTCCTTCTACTGGAGGATGTTTGTACAACTTTGGATAGTTCACATTAATAACTAGATGGATGTCTAGCTGAGCTAGGATGTCTAACTTGAATGTATTTTATCCCACTTGTTGAAGAATGGTATAGGACCATATTGAAGAGGCTAGAGCTTGTGATGTTGTTGGTCTTTAAAGAATTGTTTGGGAATTATAGACTCAATCACCCATCTGGAACGAAGAGGGAACCCTATATTGATATTTCTATAGTTTATACTTATGTTGTGTTTCAACAAGTACGTTCTAAGCCACATTAGGGGAAAATTTTCGATGAGTTTTTCCCAAAATTCGACCATAAGTTTAGAAGGATAGTTGAAATTGCAGATTTATGTGGTTGATATTACATATTTTGGGTATCCTGGGGGGTTTTGAGGGTGTTGGATCAATTTATGCATTCAAAAACGTGATTTAAGTAATATAAAATAACGATTTCTCCAACAATTGCATTGTCGGATTTTGGTGATAATTGTCAGGAAAAGTATAAAATTTAGAACATTTAGACTACGCCTAGGAGAAGTCTCTACCATTTGGACTTTTTTCTAGCATTGGAATCATGTTATATAATTTTGGTCAAATTGCAATTTTTCATTGCTAAAATTGCATTTTGAATACATAAATGGATTTAAAACCCTAAAAAACTCTTGTTGCACTTGATTGTCCAATCTCAACAATTGATATCTATGATTCCACAAAAGTTTCTAAATTTTTAGCCATATTTTGAGAAAAAATGGTTAGAAAAATACAACCACAAAAAAGTCCAAATTGTAGTATGTTTAGACTATGTTATGGTTCTACACGATAAGAAACTTGTTTAGAGATATGGAGTAGTGTTATTAATGCCTTACCATGTTTTCTTGTAGAGTTTCATTCAATAAATAAAAATCCCTACATGATAATTTTTTTTAGAAGTGGTTCATGACATTGCTTTATGAGTACTTGCTACGTCCACGTAATAATCCCCCTTGAAATTTGGAGAACATGGGAGGTCAAGATTTTTTGGAATATTGAGGGCTCAACACCAAGAGCACAACATGTCACTTGCTGGAATTGAACCTGAGTGGGGGGAAAACATTTCGTGGAACAAGCTAAACCCAATTGACAATCCCTACGTGATATTAATATAATATTGTTGGTATTATGAAATTTTTTCCTATGTTACCAATTTAAGATATTATAGAGTTTCTTGGGCTCTTTAAGATTATGGAATTTTAATACAATGTAATTATGAATTATATACTTGAGATTGAATTTCTTCCCAAGAAGATGACATGGTTTACATGAAAAGGTTAATAGAATGAAAGTATGAATAATATAATTGAAAGTAGAATTTCTTGTAATGAATAGTAGTACTTGGGTGAGAGTGTGCAATTTCATGTGTTGTCAATATAATTATGAATATGGCATTATGGAATTTATTCTCATGTTATAATAAAATTAGTATTTTTATGACCTATGATTGGTCAATAAATTGATAGTGTTATTGCAACCTTCACTTCATTCCAGGTTTGAAATTAATTTTGACATGACTATATATGAGTGTCACTTTCTTATAAAGTACAACTCTATTGATAAAATAATTTTATAACAAATATAAAATAAAAACCATACATATGTTC
>JZKD02S2140215.1:252040-262949 GCA_000966675.3 Picea glauca
ACCCGCCAGTTCTGAAGAAGCTTCAGAAAGAACTGGAACGCGTAGTTGGTATGGGGTGTATGGTACAGAAGTTGGACATGTCTGAAAAGGATCATGCCATTACAGTATCAAGGGAAAATGATCTCTTTGTTGTTTTAACTCCTCGTTTTTTCTTATTACGCCGAAAAACGATGAGTTAGAACATCAAAGACATCTTATTAGGGTATACATCTATTGACCATGAGCATATTTAATAGGTAGGTTTTTAGTGCTTAATCAGTTTTGTATGGATAAGATTAAATATTGATGGAATATTTTTAGTAGTCCCAATGAATCAATGATTGTGATTTCAACCACTAACTTCTTCACTATTATAAAGACATCAGTTTACATGTTTATTTTTTTACTTTTACTTAATCATATTTAAAATTTACTATGGTGGCTAGCTGATTGCCACGTATGAGTGAATAGGGTTTCATTTTCTAGGCCAACCTAAACCTTTGGCCTTCACTAGCCACGTTCTGGACACACTGCCTCCTTCCAGCGAACTCCTCCTTAATTTATGGATGTGCTAGTTTTAGATATTTAGATATAAAAAAATGTTTGTATTGTTAGTTGACTACTTAATATGTAATCCAATACTATTACACAATACAAATAGTATTAATTAATTTTTACTTATTTATTTTGTTTTTACATGATATTATATTATTGAAAAGTTTGTTAATAATTGGTTGTGAGAGATTTTCGTCAATTATCATTATATCTTAGTTGAGATATTCCCTTATAAATTTATTGTATAATTTAGTTAAAATTTCATATAGTGTTGTCCTGTTGTGAAGTGAAATTATCTTGTTGAGAATTACTAAAACTTAATGTCTAAGATATCGCTGTATTGTCCACAAGGGAAATTGTTGTCGAAGTGAACAGTCATCGCTCAATACAAAGAAGATTTATTAGCTCTTTGGGATAGTATTAGCACAGTCATTCAAAACCGTGATTGATGAATGTCGAAAGGCTTAGACAGAAAATGAAACGCACAGCTAGAAAATGAAACGCACAATAGGTAAATGTTAAAAGGTAAACAGGTTAACGATGCATTCAAAAATACAAGGAAGTTATGAAGAGAAAATCACATTCATTGATTTTGGGAGGACGACTAAGAATATGCCAGCATCTTTAATTGTTACTCATTAGATTAGAATTTTGCTCATTGTTAGCCATCAGATTCGTAATAATTGATGTTACCGTTAAGGGGAGGTCACTATTTCAAGTTTTGTGTCCCTGGGGTTACCGTTTAACATCCTTATCATCACAAAAAATGAAAAAGTATTAATGAATTTCTGATGCCTATTTTCCCGGGTGAAAAAAAAAACATTTATTAAATTTTCTAAGTAATAGATGTGGAGAACCAGTGAAAATAAATTCATGTGAGATTTCCACCTAAATCTAAATTTCACCTTCATAAAATGGGAAACAAAAGTCTATCGCTGTAGATTTAAAGATGGTTTTAATGAGATATTTAAAAGAGATTTAAGGATAGTTTTAATGAAAGGAGAAAAAGTTCTATATTGTTCGTACACAGGTAAAACATTAATATGCAATCAAATTTAGTAGTTTTTTTAAGAAGTGAAGTGTTTATCAGAAACTGTAAATAAATTTAGCACTCTTTTTTTTTTTTAAGCAGTGAAGCGTTTTATGGCGTTTCCGAACTATAAGATATTTAAGAGTATACATAGTTGGATGCGGTAGTAACCAGTACTTCATATTTATTAACGTTGTGGATTGTAATTTCACTTAATGGTTAATGGTTAATTGTTTGTAGGGTAAATTTACATATGAAAATTGCTATTTTAATTTATAATTTTAAATTAATTGAAATAAAATTTAAATCTAAATTTAGATTTATAATTATGTTGAAAGGCGTACACTTATTGATAATGGACACATTTAATAAGGGTTTAGTGCTTAATAAGTTTTTTATGGAAATGATTAAATATGGCTGGAATATTATTAGTAGTCACACAAAATAAATGGCTATGAATTCAATCATTAACTTCTTAGCTATTATAACGACATTCGTTTATGTGTTTACATTTTTACATTTACCTAATCATATTTAAAAATTACTTTGATAGCTAACTGATTGCCACGTAAGTGATCGACATAAACTAAAATATTAACACCAGATAAATAAAGCACAACCGTTTATTTGTTAATCAATAATAAAATTTAATAAATTCTTTACCAGCCGATACCTTTCGACGTTCTTCAGCTTCTGTATTAGCGACTAGTTTATATGAACTTTTAAGTATTTCACTTTTAAAAAACTAAGCAAACTTCTTAACATTCCATATAATCATATATATTTTCAGAAATTAAGCAAACTTCTTAACTTTCCATATCAATCATATATATTTTCAGAGGAAGATGTAAATATCAGTGTGTTAAATCTGTATAACAAAAAAAAGAGTAAAACATCTTCCAAAAACTAAAACTTTTGAGAGTCAAAATATAAAATAGAGTTTGTTGTTAGCATCATATATTATCAATATTAAAATGAGAGAATAGAGTATTGCACACCAACATTGCATAAAACATTTTACTAAATCAACGTAATCATACATATAAATACAACAAGGTTTGTTTCAAGATAAACAAATTATCTTTATCACTCAATCTATTAGTTGAGGAAATATCTCAACCTCACATCATTAGTTTGATTCTTAGTTGGAGAGAATCTCTCACACAAGGAACTATCTAACAACCTCCTAAATTATAGAATCAAATTATTCAAATAAAAATCATTTTCTACCTTACAAACATAATCTCTTCACACTTAAAACAAGTAAAAGTTACATATTCCAACAATAAAAAACTTAAAAGAATCAAGATCAAAACTGCCCAAAAATAAAAAAAAATAAAAAATGGCAACAATGCCTTTTTTATTTTCCTCACACTCAAGTTCCTCGAGTAACTTGAAGAAAGAGAGTAACTTGAAGAGTTTCCTTTGACAAAGCATCCTCTTTGACAAAGCATCCTCTTCATTGTTCAAGTCCCAAAGAATATGAGGCTTCAAAGGAATTTGTTGTAATTTTTCAATGATCAATAATAGGCCTTACATCATTATAGATCACTATACTGGATTCTTCAAAGATCTAGATTTTCTTAATATTTTCTTCACAATATTCAAAGGAAATCTTAAGACCATAAATTCAAGTCCCAAAGGATATGAGGCTTCAAAGGAATTTGTTGTAATTTTTCAATGATCAATAATATGCCTTACATCATTATAGATCACTATACTGGATTCTTCAAAGATCTAGATTTTCTTAATATTTTCTTCACAATATTCAAAGGAAATCTTAAGACCATAAATTTAGCATAATTATTAGTTCCGGTTTCTATTTCTATTTCTTGTATGCACCCTCAAGGAAACTTCTCTTCTTTGCATTCCACCATAAAAGAAACTCCATATTCCGGTTTTATCTGTCTAGATATTTTCTATTTACAAAGGACTTCTTTGTTTTATAGATTTACATATAAAAACTAGATGAAACTTAAAATAAAAGGGATGAATTTTCTTCATCAAATACTCCATATATTAAAATAAAACAAATAAAAGCCTTAAATCTTTTATATTCTACTATCTTTTTCTTACAACAAATAAAAGCCTTAAATCTTTTATATTCTACTATCTTTTTCTTACAATGTTCTTGCAAGTCCACTTTCATTTAGCAAAGCATTAAAATAAAAAATTACAAAACATTAAGACACTTATTTTCACAATGCAATATAAATGACATAAGCACCCATATTTACAAATTAAAATGGAAAAAAAAATAAAAACATACAAATAAATAAATTACAAAGCATTAAGATAAGTGTGTCCACCTTCATTGTGTAGGGCTTATTAATATTTTTTTAATGTAATTACACATGTTATATTGGGGAAACATGTGAAGTGCTCTTCACAATTAAATATAGATGATCTTTGTAACTTGTTCTCATAAATCAAAATGGAAAACAAATCACAAAGATTTTCCTCCATGTTTAATGTTTAATATATCCTAAGTTAAGATTTAATTATTATTTATTTATTATTGTCAGTGTTGTATATTATAGTTAGTGATTTGTATTTTGATTACTCTATACTTCATAGATTTAAAATTAATTTTTTCTTCTCCAAATGGTTGGATATTAAAACCTTATATGATATGGTTTTTAGAGTAAGAAAAAAAACCATACTTTAGAAATGTAAGAGAGAACAATTGGGCTAAAAAGGAACATACTTTATAATAAAACCCTTTGATCAAAGTTGAATGAATCAAACACATTAAAGTCATTTATTTAATTGTCAGGCTCACCACTAGTTTCCAACAACTACAATCTTAAATGTTGGAAATAATAATAATAATAATAACTAGCATACGCCCAAAGCATGGGAAGGAAACACCGAAGTGAAAAATATCATAGAATATTTGCAACGATACTATAACTTTGAAACACCCAAGTGAAAAAGCTAGCAAATTATTTGCAACGATATTATAACTCCAATCATGCCCATTGCATATATGTGATCGTGATTTTTCAAGAGAGAAATGGAAAGGAAGGAAGATACATTAACTAAGCATATGAGAGACTATGGAAGATCCCACAGAACCTACCTGAACGAGATAAACATTAACTCACATTTATTCATGTTTGTTTTACTATTTTTTTCATAAATCTTCAACTAAAAATGACATCTTTGTTTTATTTTTCTACCTTTTAATATTGACGAATTGCTTAATTCTCTTTTTTTTTTTTTTCTCAAATGGATTGCTTAATTCTCATTTTTTTCTCAAAATGATTGAAATTTAGGTTAACTTTGCAGTTGACTACGAAAATATTGAATTTATCTATAATTTTTTAGACCATAACTAAAACTAAACTAAGGTTATTATTTAGGAATGAGAGTCTGAGTTGCAGTTGTGTAAGAAATTAAGGTAGGAAGCCTGGACGTGGAAGGGGCCTAGAAGCTCCTGTTGGCCATGTGTAAAGGGGAAGCCTATGCCACTGCACTTTTGTATACTTTTTTGTCTGTGGAGGATTGAAGGGTAAAAAGTGAAGTTTCGGTCTCATTCTCTTGACTTTATCGTGACCCATGTACAATGTATTGTTATTGGATGCCTAATGTATTGTCACTGGATTCCTGAAGCTCTTCTCTCTGTACATTTATTTTTGTATTATATAGTTTCTTCGGGCGATCACGTGGACTGCCCTGCGACTGAGTGGGCTCAATATGTACAAACAGTGGTTACCATGTTGATTTTTTCTTCCTTTAATTCTAAAGCACAAACTTACTTTCTTTGTAGGCTATGTAAGGCGTTTTTTGTAGGCTATGTAAGGTGTTCTTTTATGGCAAAAAACTCGACTCTGCTCATATATTTTCATTGTTCTTGACTATGCTCATATCTTTTCATTTTTCTCATCACTTGTTGTTGAAAAGGAGTTGGGTTGCGTCTGACCAAACGTTGTATCCCACCAGAAAGATCAAATAACAATCGTCGAGAGTTTAACATGTCACCATTCCGTGGGAGTTTCTTTTTCCCTCACAAGGAACGAGGTATAATTAATTCCTAGTTAAATTTGGATTCACGGAGTCCTAGAGGAGGCATGACAACAAACGAAGATTTTAAGCTTATTAAAACCCATGATTTTGAAAAAATTTCTTATTCCTCATGCTCCTAGATACGAGCTAGGCTTCATAAGTATTTTTTACGGTGTTTTCCAATTGTTGTATTGTTATGTGCAAACTTGAGTTCTAAAGGTTTGCATACAATGCTTGCCTTGCTAACCTTTAAAATGACATGATATAACACATTGTAATTTATCAACTCAAAATTCTCCGCAAGATTTTTTTGATGGGTGGAAGTATGCTCTGCCATTGCTCAAATACTGTCCCTGTTAGATGGTGATCCAGGTGGATATTGGTGGCCACCCACCTATTCCACTTGGAACCCCACCATTGCTTCTTTCAGTTTTTCAGTTTCTGCACAGTTTACTATTTTTAGCAGTTTTTTGGGTCCTGAACTTCCAGAGTCGTTTTGAGGCCTTAAACGACATTTTTTGGGAAAACGGGGAGCAACATGGATTATAGATGATGTTGCTCACCCAAAAGTTGTATTCCTCAGATAGATATTTCTAACGAAGTATGGAATGTGTCAAACGAAGATCGTATGCCAAAGTTACATCCCCGGGAAGTTGATGTACCAACTTACCCAAACGGGGCCCATAGTCTTGGCGTTTCATCTCCTATGGTAAGGTCTTTGGATGTTTAGGGTTTTCCATTGTTTCTCAATAATAATAGGCCTTCGAGCCTCACTGTAACATAGTTCATAGGCTAGTATCTGCCACATCTCTTCTCAGAGATAAGCTACCAGCGCCCTAGCTAGTTTATTTCCATTCTGTCTATAAGCATATTTCAATCAATTGTTATTAAGGAAATGAAGTCTTAATTCCGCCGCATCTCTGCGTTCATGTGTATTTTTTTATTTCATTGTGTTCCTACATAAATCCATATCAGTGGTATCGGAGCGGTCTGCTCATTCTCGATCCTTCTTTGCATGTCCCCAATGAGGTTGGGGTATAAGGAATTAGGGCTCGATATGGTTGAACCTTTGCAAGATCAGCCTCACAAACCCCAATGACCACCCATGGGGGACGAAAAGAAAGATGAGGGAGTAGGATATCCTATCAAAATGTTGCTCGAGGAGGCCCTCGAGAAACAAAGGAATGCGATGATGGACAACTTTTCCTAGATTCTTCAACGAATTCCCACTGGCGGGGCATCGACATCCAACAACCACTCTGGAGGCGCCACTCCTTTTAGGGTACAAGTAAACTTTGACATTCCCATATTTGAGGGCCAAATAGATGCAGATGTCGTAGATAGATGGTTGAATCTGTTAGAAGGATATTTCTCGGTTCATGAGTTTTCCGACCGAGAAAAGATTAGTTTTGCACTCCTCAAAGCCGCCCCCCATGTCAAGGACTGGTGGGAAACCTACTCAGAGCAACAGGGCGAGGGAAAACCCTCTCTGTTCTCGGCTGCACCCACTTGGAATTCTTTCTGATACGCCATCAAGGAACAATATTATCCCATGGGTAGTTATGAAGACAAATACATACAATGGACTACGCTGCGGCAACAAAGGGACCAAGATGTGCATGAGATGACGAATTTGTTTCATACCCTGCGCACAAAGTTGGGTATCAATGATTAATAGAAAAATTTGGTGTTAAAGTACCGCAGTTTTCTACACAGATACATTCAGGAGGAAATGGAGTTCCTCAACATCTCCTCGCTTGGTGTGGCATACTGATATGCTGCCAAGATTGAGTAGAAGTTGAAACAGAAGAAGCGAGACTTTGGGTCTGCAAATGAAAGCAAGGGAAAGGTACCCCCAAACTGTAGAACAAAAGACCAAGCCAAGGCGGGGAAGCCCAGGACAACCCACCAAACCCACAAACAAATAACAACACCACAAAGCCAAAAAAGGACATGGGGAAGTGGTGTGAGTTCCATAATAGCTCCACTCACAACACAAGTGAGTTTCGGGCCAAGCAGTCACTGGTAGCTGAGTTGAAGTCTTCTGAATCAGATGCATGCTCCGACTCTGAATCAGAACCTGACAAGGGGAATGACAAGGGGAAGCATATTATCGATGCGGAACCCAATGCCACCGTTTCCACCAAAAATATCGAGAAGGAAGAACCAGAAGATCCAGAGGAGGCAGAGCATTTCTTCCATTCCAAGATGTCGGTATAGGGTTCCCCGTTGCAGTTCATTGTCGACATCGGAAGCCCGAAGAACCTCATCTCTGTAGAGGTTGTAAAGCGGTTGGGTTTTCCGACTACAATGCACCCACAACCATACACCATCGGGTTGTTGCACCAAGGACGGGACCTCCGTGTCAGTCAACAATGTTGCTTTCCCTGCAACATCAAGCCCTTCACGAATGAGGTATTATATGACATTGCTCCTCTTGATGTTTCTGATGTATTATTAGGCAAACCGTACTTGAGGAAGCGACATGTTGTGTATGAGTCCATGCCTCATGCTGTTATTATCACTTTTGGCAATAAGCTATACAGGATACTACAGATAGCACCGCCTACCACCATCTCTTTGGTTACTGCAAAACAATGCAGTAAGCTCATTTCCGAAACTAGGAAATTTGTTTTCCTAATGATCCGCCCTCAGGGAAAGAGGAATATTGTGGCCATGACCTCTAGATAGGGCCCTGCTGCACGCAAACAATATATGGATAAGGTCGTGGAGGAGTACGAGGACATCTTCACCTCCCCCGCAGGGGTGCCTCTACACTGTCAGGTCAAGCACCCCATAAATATGACCCCAGGTGCACCGCTACCCAATGGACCCATCCATCGATGCTCTATTATGGAGAATGACGAAATCAAGAGGAAGATTCAGGACCTGTTGCAGAAAGGTCACATCCAGTCGAGTTCATCGCCCTGTGGGAACCCGATCTTGTTGGTGCAGAAGAAGGACGGGACTTGGAGACTCTGCATTGACTATCGGGCACTGAACAATATCATTGTCCGGAATAGGTACTCGATCCCACAAATTGATGACCTTCTGGACCAACTCAAGGGGGCGAAATATTTCAGCAAGATCGACTTGAAGTCTGGGTATCACCAGGTACCAATCGAACCCTCTAATGTGTGGAAGACTGCATTCAAATCCAAAGAGGGCCTTTTCGAATGGTTGGTCATGCCTTTCGGCTTGACGAATGCCCTTGCAACCTTCATGAGGCTAATGGATGACATCCTGCAGCCATTCACCAACTCATTTGTAGTGGTGTACTTGGATGACATTCTTATCTTCAACCAGACTTGGGAAGAGCACCTCCACCACATCCGACAGGTCCTCCAAACATTGCGGCAACACAAGTTGTGTGACAATTTGGAGAAATGCACTTTTGGCATGACCCAGGTTCAATATATGGGATACATTATTGATGAGCGGGGGGTGCATGTGAAAGCAACAAAGATCTAAGTCATTCATGATTCTCTCATATCACTTGGCCCTTGACTTAGGTCACCAAGGGAGGAGCTAAAGCAAAATTATTTTGGTTTGAATCTCAACATAAGGCGTTCGGGGAGTTGAAGCATCACCATAGCTCTGCACCAGTGCTCACATTACCAGACTTGCAACAACCATTTGAGATCAAGACAAGTGCCTCTGACTATGCTATTGGGGTAGTCCTTACTCAACATGGGCATCCAGTGGAATATCACAGTGAGACACTTTCTGACACAGTCCGGAAGTATCCCACTTATGAAAAAGAAATGTATTCCATTGTGCAGTCTTTTCAGTAATGGAAGCATTACATTTTGGGAAAGGAAACGGTCATCCACACAGATTAGTGACCCCTGCAGTTCATACAGACATAAGGGAAGTTGCAGAATGATCGCCATCAGAAGTGGTCCACATACCTGCAACAGTTTCATTTGAACATTAAGTACAAAAAAGGCAGCACCAATAATGTTGCAAACTTCTTCAATCGACCACCCATCGTGGCGCTAACCACTGTGCTCAATTCTTGTGGGAAGGAGACTTCTGATTGGCCTCTTCTCTACACAAGTGATCCAGAATTCGGCCACACATACACTACACTCTTGGAGGGTAAGAAAGTTCCCAATTTTAACCTCCAGGATGCCCTACTTTGTCACCTGGGACACCTTTGTGTTTCTTCAAGTGAGCGTGCCAAGATGATTTGGGAGGCACACTACAGTCGGGTCGTTGGGAATTTCGGATTCGAGAAAACCATAGCAGTACTGCAAAATTATTTCCATTGGCCGAACCTTCAACAAGATGTCAGGAAGTACATCAAGTTCTGCACTTCTTGCACCATTGCCAAACCAACCATCAAGAATCAAGGCCTCTATACTCCGCTTCCTACACCCATTCGACTTTGGGAATCCATCTCTATGGATTACATGTCAGACCTTCCCTCTACTAAGCATGGCAATGATTGTGCTTTTGTGGTCGTCGACTGATTCTCGAAGATGTCCATCATGATGGCCTCCAAGAAGAATATCACAGTAGAAGCCACTGCTAAACTCTTCTTTGAACGAGTGTGGATACACTTTGGGATCCCATAGTCTATCATCTCATATCGGGATAGTAGGTTTCTCAGTACATTTTGGTCCAACCTCTGGTCGATGTTGGACACCAAGCTCACCAAGTCCACAACTTTCCATCCGCAAACTGATGGCCAGACAGAGGTCATCAACCGGATGATTGTACACATTTTATGCATGTACAATTCAAAGCATCCACGCACGTGGGATGAGAGCCTCCCTTATGTACAACACATCTACAACCGGGCTCTCCATAGCTCAACCAGCCACAACCCCTTTCAAGTGGGCTTGGTATTCCAACCACTATGTCCCATTGACATAGCCATGCCATTTGTGGCTGCTCAAAAGGATTCAACTCATGTCCAGTCTGAGACTGACAAGGAAAACAACTTCATTGAGGACATTCAACACATCCGCCAATAGGTTCATGACATCTTGGACAGAGCCAATGCTAAGTATAAGTAACGACATGATCAACATCGGGTGTCACACAACTTCTAGGTGAGCGACAAAGTGTGGCTACATTTGCAAAAGGAGTGCCTTGGTGGACCCCACCGCAAGCTTCGTCCACTCTGATATGGGTCGTACACCCTCACCAAGGCTGTAGGGGAAACTTCCTTTGAGCTCAGCATTCCACCATTCCTTGGTCTGCACCCAGTGTTCAATGTGGACTGCCTTCGACCCTACTTTCCACCTCTACTAGACACATCCGACATGGCATAACAACTCACACCAACAGAGTTAAATCCAGACTGCATGGAACAAGCCAGAACTGATC
>JZKD02S2140215.1:263227-274543 GCA_000966675.3 Picea glauca
CTTGGACCCCCACCATTGCTTCTTTCAGTTTTTCAGTTTCCGCACAATTTACTATTTTTAGCAGTTTTTCGGGTCCTGAACTTCCGGAGCCGTTTTGAGGCCTTAAACGACGTTTATTGGGAAAACAGGGAGAAACATGGATCGTAGAGTCCTTGGATATATCTTTCTAACGAGGAATGCAACGTGTCAAACAAAGATCGTATGCCAAAGTTACGTCCCCGGGAAGTTGATGTACCAACTTACCCAAACGGGGCCCATAGTCTTGGCGTTTCATCTCCTAGGGTTAGGTCTTTGGATGTTTAGGGTTTTCCATTATTTCTCAATAATAATAGGCCTTCAAGCCTCATTGTAACACAGTTCAGAGGCCAGTAGCCGCCACATCTCTTCTCAGAGATAAGCTACCAGTGCCCTAACTAGTTTATTTCCATTCTGTCTGTAAGCATATTTCAGTCAATTGTTATTAATGAAATGAAGTCTTATTTCTGGATCAGATGGCTACCTATCTTGTTGGACACGTCTCGGACTTTTTCTTGCATTCAATTAATTTTAACCACACCATAAAATTAAGTTTTCAACAAAGGTGTGAACGGTAGTTGGAAAATGCAAAGGGAAATGATTGGATTGACAGGTGCGAACGGTAGTAGGAAAATGCAAAGGGAAATGATTGGATTGGCCATTGCAGCGGTAAATTTCATTTGATACAATAGTCATGGGAAGGTTTTGCAACTGCATACAAATTTCTTTGAATTTTGCAAATAAATTTGTTGATTGTGTTATGTGGATGGAGACGGAATTATGATTGTCACTCTACGTTGGATATATCGAATTTGGACCGGACAAATATGAAAACAAGGGGCGATTTTTCAGACGACAAAAATCACATATGTGAAAATTGTAAAAACACGTGGCAGTGAAAACTGTAAAAACATGTGACAATTTCTCATTCGTCATGGACAGATGACGAAAATCGTGAGAAAACCCTTCCCACAACACTTGATCTCATCACATCGGTTGTCGCTGTCGTATATGGGCTAAAAAACACAAATAACAAACAACATCTAAAGCTCATTTTTTTTATGGTTGTGCATAGTACAAAACCTAGAGGTAAAAAAAAAATATAAAGTTACTTGCACAAATTTTCTAGAAGCTCCCTGGGTGGAAGAGAGTTTGGAAAAGGTAAACTTATGAATCAATGAAGCTCAAATACTTCATAGAAGGAAAACAATATTTCGTCAAAATGGCAGTGGAAATGAGTGGTAAAAAAACTTAATAGAAATGACACCCCGAGACCCACAAATGAGACCAAGACCAATGATAAGGAACATATGCAATGCAAGGTTTAAGCTTACTATTTGAAACAAATGAAACCGTAGAAATCCTAAATCAAGTACATATACAATTACGGGAAGAGATTCACGTAGGGGTTGCCAACTAATATGCAATTACGGGAAGAGATTCACGTAGGGGTTGCCAACTAATATGCAATTACGGGAAGAGATTCACGTAGGGGTTGCCAACTAAAAACTAAGAAAATTTCTTAACATTCCAATCCATATATATTTTCAGAGAAAAATGTAAATACCATAGTTTTTTCTTAGAAGGAATCGAAATCGAAACTACTAGAAGAGATGGCACGGATTAAAAACTTAGAAGGAATCGAAATCGAAATCGTATATCCAACTTTAAACAAGTGGAAATCCACGTGTTAAGCACTTAATCTAAATTTCTAAATTCTATACATTTCATATTTTTATTTATTTATTTATTTTACATAATTTTAGATATTTTAATCAAAATTTTTACGAAACTCCTTTCAGAGTAAACATGAACCCTTATCCACGCAATAAATTCAAAAAATTCAAAATATGAGGAGGAGCCTATGAAAGTGACCTCTGAAGTCAACAAAAGCTCCCACATTTATATTAAGTTAATTGAATTGAGCTTTTTATATGTAACAAAATTGGAGTCCTCCAAAGCTTTGGATTTTTATATGAGGAGGAAAGTGACCTCTGAAGTCAACAAAAGCTCCCACATTTATATTAAGTTAATTGAATTGAGCTTTTTATATGTAACAAAATTGGAGTCCTCCAAAGCTTTGGATTTTTATATGAGGAGGAAAGTGACCTCTGAAGTCAACAAAAGCTCCCACATTTATATTAAGTTAATTGAATTGAGCTTTTTATATGTAACAAAATTGGAGTCCTCCAAAGCTTTGGATTTTTATATGAGGAGGAGGAGCCTCTGAAGTCAACAAAAGCTGCCACATTTATATTAGTTAATTGAATTGAGTTTTGTATTTTTATATGAGGAGGAGAAGCCTCTAAAGTCAACAAAAGATGCTACATTTATATTAGTTAATTGAATTGAGATTTGGATTTTTATATGAGGAGGAGGAGCTTCTGAAGTCAACAAAAGTTGCCACATTTATATTAGTTAATTGAATTGAGATTTGGATTTTTATATGAGGAGGAGGAGCCTCTGAAGTCAACAGAAGCTGCCACATTTATATTAGTTAATTGAATTGAGCTTTGGATTTTTATATGAGGAGGAGGAGCCTCTGAAGTCAACAAAAGATGCTACATTTATATTAGTTAATTGAATTGAGCTTTGGATTTTTATATGAGGAGGAGGAGCCTCTGAAGTCAACAAAAGATGCCACATTTATATTAGTTAATTGAATTGAGCTTTGGATTTTTATATGAGGAGGAGAAGCCTCTGAAGTCAACAAAATCTGCCACACTTATATAAGTTAATTGAATTGAGCTTTGGATTTTTATATGAGGAGGAGGAGCCTCTGAAGTCAACAAAAGCTGCCACACTTATATTAGTTAATTGAATTGAGCTTTGGATTTTTATATGAGGAGGAGGAGCCTCTGAAGTCAACAAAAGTTGCTACATTTATATTAGTTAATTGAATTGAGCTTTGGATTTTTATATGAGGAGGAGGAGCCCCTGAAGTCAACAAAATCTGCCACATTTATATTAGTTAATTGAATTGAGATTTGGATTTTTATATGAGGAGGAGGAGCCTCTGAAGTAAACAAAAGATGCCACACTTATATTAGTTAATTGAATTGAGCTTTGGATTTTTATATGAGAAGGAGGAGCCTCTGAAGTCAACAAAAGATGCTACATTTATATTAGTTAATTGAATTGAGCTTTGGATTTTTATATGAGGAGGAGGAGCCTCTGAAGTCAACAAAAGATGCCACATTTATATTAGTTAATTGAATTGAGCTTTGGATTTTTATATGAGGAGGAGAAGCCTCTGAAGTCAACAAAATCTGCCACACTTATATAAGTTAATTGAATTGAGCTTTGGATTTTTATATGAGGAGGAGGAGCCTCTGAAGTCAACAAAAGCTGCCACACTTATATTAGTTAATTGAATTGAGCTTTGGATTTTTATATGAGGAGGAGGAGCCTCTGAAGTCAACAAAAGCTGCCACATTTATATCAGTTAATTGAATTGAGCTTTGGATTTTTATATGAGGAGGAGGAGCCTCTGAAGTCAACAAAAGTTGCCACATTTATATTAGTTAATTGAATTGAGCTTTGTATTTTTATATGAGGAGGAGGAGCCTCTGAAGTCAACAAAATATGCCACATTTATATTAGTTAATTGAATTGAGCTTTTTATATGTAACAAAATTGGAGTCCTCCAAAGCCTTGGATTTTTATATGAGGAGGAGCCTCTGAAGTTAACAAAAGCTGTCACATTTATATTAGTTAATTGAATTGAGCTTTTTATATGTAACAAAACTGGAGTCCTCCAAAGCTTTGGATTTTTATATGAGGAGGAGGAGCTTCTGAAGTCAACAAAATCTACCACATTTATATTAGTTAATTGAATTGAGCTTTTTATATGTAACAAAACTGGAGTCCTCCAAAACTTTGGATTTTTATAACATCTTTTCCAAAGCATATTTTAAGAAAAATCCTAATGCCATAAATTCATTGTACTTATTCATTCTTGACCTTAATCTTTGCATGGCACCATTAAAGAAACCCATGCTTGGGTTTTTATCTATCTCAAGATTTGTTATCTAATTAGAACTTCTTTATTTATCAGGTTTATTACCTATAGAAAAGATTTATCTAGTTTATGATCAAACTTGATAATTTTTCTTTAAAAAGATTGATTTTTTTTTTTAAAAGATTGATCAAAGATTGATCTAATCTATGATAAAACTTGAATGCATTTTTTTAAATATTTGAGAATTTTAATATTTGAAATTTTTTTGTTGGAAAAATATTTATATATTAATACAAGGTAAAACCATTAAATCCTTTACTTCTTTTTTTAAATTTCAATTTTTAAAAAAATGGTTCTCACTCTTAACCTCTCTCCATGAGATTTGAACCTATGATCTAATGAAAATTAAACCCCACACAAATCAATTGATCTCAAATTTACTTTTATTAAGTAAGATTTACTAGTTATTATTATTATGATTTCAATATACATGTTATATTTTTTATTTAATTGTGAAGTGTTTTTCATAGTACAACTATAAGATGAGCAAAATCAACAAAATTTAAAAGAAATCTAAACAACAACAATCTTTAATTTTAAAATTGGAAAATGGCACTATCAACGACTTTTATAAAGTGGTTATTGCTAATTGAAGAGAGACATGTATGGTGGAGAAATAATAGATCATTAAAAAATTAATATATAATTAAGGTATTGATATATTTAACTTATTAATATATACATCAAAGTAATAATGTACAAAAATATTAATATATTAACTAATTAAAAATTAATTAAAGTATTAATTAATTAATGTATTAATTAATTAATACATTAATATAATGTATAAATTAAAGTATTAATACATGAATAAATAGTGTAATGTATTAATGTTATTAATACAATACATTAATTAAACATTAATACATTATGAAAGTAGCAATACATTAATAATGTATTACAATAATACATTAATATAATAGTAATGGTTAATATAAATTAATATACATCTTGTGTGGGCCTAATGGTTAAGAACATGTGTTTCCTCCTCAAATCTAGATGGGGGTAGGGTATGTATACCTCCGAAGACTTTACCAGTCAAATCGCTTGGCCCTTGACCTTAAAAATAGATTATTATTATTATTATTATTATTATTATTATATATTAAAAAGTATTAATTTACTAAAAAAAGTTGAAGTATTATTATATTACAATAAAATATTAATAAATTAATCAAATATTTATATAATAATAAAGTAATACATTAATAAAATAACAATACATTTTTAATTAATAAATTATTGAAGTATTGATACATTGTAAAAAAATATACATTATTAATTAATACAAAATATATTAATATATTAATTAATTGAAAGTTAATTAATGTTATTAATACAATACATTAATTAAACATTTTGGACTCGGGGGAAATCAATATGGAAAAATATCTCGAGAGGAGATGGGTCTCACACTGAGGAAACCTTAGCCACAATGGGTGTCAAGATCTCTTTCTCCCATGATTCTTTCTGCCCGTGGTTGCAGTAGATAGGCAGTTACATTGGGGTGTCAGGAGGTTGGAGTTAGGAGAGAAGTTAATGTCAACATGATGGATTCCATGGGGGATGGTTTTAACGGTTACACAGACCTTGTAGACTACGAAGAGGATTCGTCTGAAGGGAAATTGATCTAGAGCCTGCTCGTTGGTCACTCTCTCACTCTTGTTCTGGATTCCTTGTCTCTTGTTGTCGACAATATGAGTGTTGTTCATTTTTTTCATACAAGCCACACGCTTGGGGCTTGGTTTGTGTATCCTCTCTTCCCCATCAGGCCCCTCCCACCGATGATCCGTCTATAGGCTTGGAGTGCAATGTGACCTCCCTGCGATCCTTTACACCCTTCTCGTCCTGGGAAAGCACATCCTCAAGAGGTCAGGGTTCAAAGTTTGGTGCATCGTGGGTGGATTCGAGTCTCTCACACATGACCCCATTTGATGGTATTTTTTCAAACAATCCCCTTTTTGTAGAACTGCATTAATCCCTTGCTCAGTAGGAAGGAAATGATCTCAATTCTTTTGACCCTCGTTTTGAATAGCCCCGCATCCATCAGGCTTCCTTCTCCCCTCAACAATTTTTTCCATCCCCTTCAGAAGTCGGTAAGTCTTTTTCTTTAGATCCAATTTTTTTTTTTTACAGAACTCCCCTCCCGTCTAGTCCAGGGGAGGGCCAAGTGGGGTTTAATTAGGATTTTGTTAGCTGCAGTAGGGAGAAAAGAGGAGTCCTTCAGGAATAAGTGTCTGGATGTTTTAGGGGAGAATCTAGTTGCTAAAAAACAAAAACTCCATGTCGATGTTAAACTTGTTCCTCATTTGCATAAGTTGTCCTTGGGAGACGGCGCCATGCTTCCAGAGGTTTCAAATATGACTGAAAGGGTGGTGGTGGGAAAAGCAAACAAAAAACACTTGGGAATCACTCAGCTGAGGGAATGGGTACAAAAGAATCAGTAGAACACTTTGAACCGGTTACCCTTGGTTCATATTCTTGCCAAGGGTTGGGTCATGTTTAAGTTTCATAATGCAAAGGATGTGGCCAAGGTCCTGAGAACTCCTTCGTGTATAGACTTGCCACCTCTACTTATGAAGAAATGATATCCTTTCTTCAAGGAAAGTGGCGAGTGCATCGATGAAATTTCGGTCTGGGTTAGGCTCTCAGGGTTGTCACCAAAGTGCTAGATGGTGAAATGTTTCGAAAAAATTGGGAATACCCTTGGCACCTATTTGGACATTAACATGTATTTTATATCTACTAGGAGGATGTTGATGACAAGGATCCTACTCTCTCTTAACCTTAGAAAAGGGCTCTCTGAAGACCTAGAACTATCTTGGGGAAACAGGGTGTTAATAAAGAATCTTGACTATGAAGGCGTACCCTTCAAATTCCATAGATGCCACGAACATGGTCATCGGGCCTCATAGTGTTATTTTCCAATGAGTTGTAGAAGGATCTCCTCCCCAGGTGAAAAATTTAGTAAAAGAGGATCAGAGTCCTAGGGGGATGTCTCTTGTACCAACCCCTCAAAGCAAGGTAGATCGACTTTGGTTTCTCATGATGCATCTCTCCAAAGTGGTAGGGAGGGTCAGAGGCACCAAGATGGGGAAGTTTCCACCGCCTCAGGCTCGAGATTGAGCTACAATCAATCCACCACAAAGACCAACTCGAATTCAGGACGTCTACTCCGACAGGGTATCAAAGCTCATATGGGTATGCCTCTCAAGCCCTTTTCTTCCTCTTTAAGTTTTAACTTTCAGTCTTTGTCTTTTTTGGGAAAAAAATTATTTGTCCCTCTAAAGTATATCCCTTTCTCCCTTGAATCTCATTACTCTTACTCCTCCTCAAAATTAGAGCCCCCTTTGTCCCAACTCTTGCTGACACCTTTCCCATTCCATCCCTCTTCCTTTTTACCCAACCACTCACAAGAATCAGGTCACTATCCCATTTTCCTACAGGTTGTAGGAAACAAAAGAAAACCAACAAGCCCATTCAAATTTAATTAAGCTTGGTTGAAGGAGGATAACTTTATCAATATAGTAAAAGAGTTATTGATCCCTCTAAACCAAGATGAGAGGGTAGTTGTCCAATTCATAAACAATATTAAAACCCTCAAACATGCCATAATCGAATGGGAGAGAAAGAAAAAGAAGTTGGCGGAGAAGCAACTCATCAGCACAGAGGTTGGACTACAATCAATCTATGATTCTGAGAAAGGAGGGTTTTCATCTCCATAAGATAAAGAGGCTCTATTGACGCTAGAAAAAAGAGAAGGCAACTCCTTCAATCAAGAGAAGAGGAATGGAGACTAAAAGCAGGGCCCTTTGGATTCACAGTGGGGACGAGAATACAAAATTCTTCCATGCTTATGAAAAAGGAAGAAAATTGGAAAACACAATTTGGGGACTAAAGGATCCAACAAGGAAATATCTCACTTCTTTCAAGGACTTGGCACAACTTGGGTCCCAACATCTTCAAACTCTTTTATCTGTTGAAAGACGAGTAACCCTAGATGCCATCATTCAACTTTCCCTTAACTATCCTAGATTTGTGGAAGATGAATACAATAGGGATTTAATGGAGGAAGTCTATGAAGAAGAACTCAAAGAAGTCATTCTTAGTTTTAAAAAATACAGAATCCCAGGACCTGATGGGTGGTCCATTGATTTTTTTGTGGGATTTTTTGACTTAGTAGGAAAGGATATACTCAAAGTCATACAAGAGTCAAGGACAAATGGGTATATACATATTCCTTTCAATGCTACCTTCATTTCCCTCACCCCAAAAAAAGGATGATCCCATTTCAATGGAATACTTCAGACCGATCTCACTATGCAACTATGTCTATAAGTGATATAAAAAATTGTTAGTCACAAGCTCAAAGTGGTCCTCTCAAAATTCATTTCACAAGAATAATTCATCTTTCTGGCAGGAAGGAAGATCCATGAGGAAATTGGTGTTTCCAAGGAGGTCTTACACACCATGAAGACCCCGAAAAACAAAGGGGTGGTCCTCAAAATAGATCTCTTAAAATCCTATGACAGAGTCAGTTCGATTTTTTTTAGGATGTTAAATCATTTAGGATTTACTTTCCCCTTTATAAAGTGGACTATGAGTTGTATTATTTCATTTCCCTTTGCAATACTCATCAATGGTGAAACTTCACCCTTTTTCAAAGCCATGAGAGGACTCAGGCAAGGTTGTCCATTGTCCCCTTTACTTTTTCTGATGATAGTAGAAGGGCTTAGTCGGGATCTACTGAAAGAAAAACGCAGAGGGTATTTTCAAGGGGTCTTTTTCTTACAAACCATTAGACTCACTCAGCTACTATTTGTGGACGATGTTTAATTTTATGCAGTGGCCAAAAGTGAGACACAAAGACTTTAAAGAGTATTCTATACCTTTTCATTCGAGCCACATGTTTGCAGATCAATGGTCAAGAATCCACCATATATTTTCACCTTATGCAGGATCAAGAGGTAGAAGTATACAATGCTCTTTATCCTTTTGATGAAGGGATACAATATCTTGGGTTCCATCTAAAACCTAAAAATTACAGGAAAGTTGATTGGGTCTCGCTATTAGCCAAACTGGAGAAGAGATTGAAATGTTGGAGCTTCATGTGGCTCTCTAGAGATAGCAAATTGATCTTAGTAAATACAATTTTGGAAGACATACTGGTCTATTGGTTCTCATTTGTCTGGGTTCCGAAAGGAATTATGGAAAAAATTATGAAACTATGTTTTAGATTCCCTTGGGATGGCTAAAAGAATTTTTTTGTGATGCTCTGAATTAAATTGAAAACTCTAGCAACCCCAAAACTATTGGGGGGATGGGGTGTAAAAAACATCCACAGTTTTTCAAAAGCACTTGCATCTAATGTAGGGTGGATACTAATAACCAATGAAAGTATTTGGACAAAAGTGGTTCACCAAAAATATATCAGCCTAGATTAAATAATAATTCCAAACAAGGAGACCCAAATATGCTCCATTATTTAGAAAGTCTTATTAAACTATTTTCCTATCATCAGTCAAGGACTAACCTAGAGAGTGAGAAGAGGCACAATAGTTAGAATTGGACAGAACCCATGGCTAGGCAGTAACAAGGCACATCTCCTCCCTCAACTTGTCATTGAAGCTCTCCAAGACAGGGGATTTATTCACCTGGATCAAGTTGGAGATAAAAATAGAACTATAGTATGGGGGAAAGAATTGCAGGGGGATCTACAAATGAGGTTGGACGAGGAGTTTGTGGAGTCTTGGAATTCCTATACCAGAGCTCTTAAACTAGACTAGATACGACTTACTGATAAAGAAGATGAGTTAGTTTGGCGACACAGTCCCTTTATATTGTACACCCCAAAAGAAAGACACACACAAATTCATTTAGATATCTTACATCCTGATACAACCTTGTGGTGGAAAGGGATCTGGAAAGTAAAATTCCCACTTAAGGAATGCCTCTTACAGTGGTATTTTATCAATGCAAAGGTACCAAAGTGGGATATAATGAGGCTAAGATACCTAGAAGGCCATGTTTAGTATTCTTTATGTAAAGGTGTGAAGGAAACTAGCCTACACATGTTCCTTGATTGTCCTTTCACCCGTCAATCCTGGGAAGAATGCACAAGGGCTCTCATATAGAAATGTAAGTGGCAAGGCACATCCATTGAAGAGGCCCGAAAGTCTTGGTTGTAAGAGCATAGAAATATTAATATAAAAGATTTAACTCTACTTGTAAACTGAGGTATATAGTTGGCCTAAAACTCTTCTATTTTCAAGGATAAACCATCCGTCCTTTAACACACAATTGTTTAAAGCCTCATAATCCTCTCCTTTTTCCTATAATAAAAAGAGGCCCCACAACCAAGACAAATAATATAAGAACATGTAGATAGAGTGAGGCCTTGGGATTTTTTTGATGGTGCTTCACAAAATGAGGGTTCTCACTATGGGGGCGGAGCAGTGCTTTTCCTATCAGAGTCTCAATGCTTTAAGATCAAATGGGGTCTAGGACTAGGATCCAAAAATTATGCTGAGCTCATGGCCCTAAAATTATTACTTACCTTTTTCAAGGAAAAGGGGATTAACAATCTTCAACTTTTTGGAGACTTAATGGTGATCATCAATTGGATAAGAGAAATTCAAAACTGCCACAACATTAGACTCCAACCTCTTCCTACATACTTTTTCATAATCTTGGATACTTATTCAAATTTCTCCATTCGACATATCTACAGGGAAAGAAACGAAGCCACCGAAAAACTCTCTAAGGAGGGTCATCTCTTGGTTCATGGGCAATGACATATTTTAGAGACTAGAGATGGAATAGATTTTGCTTATTACCACAAACCCTTCATTGAAGAAAACAGCCAGGTCGACCTTATTTTATATCATTAAAGCCATACATTTCCAGTTTTCTCCTTCTCACTCACTCCATGCTTCGGGCAATGTCTTCATATACTTTTTCATACATGAAACTCCATGTATCTTTTGGATAGATTGTATCAATGGTTTACTCTTTGACCAGTTTTGATTTTAATATCTCGAGATGAACATAATATATATTCCATATTTTTTCATCAGGTTAGAGGAGATTTGTTACTCCTCTCTTTTTGTATATATTGTATTTGGGCTATGCATCATCTTGCATTTTTTTACTCCTATACCAGATAAGGACAATTTTTTTTGCATAGTTTTGTGCTTGTGAGTCTAGGTGTTTCTAGATGAGGGCCCCTCTCTTAGTTTTGGACAAAATGCATGGCTATCACGCTTTCTTCAAAATGTAAG
>JZKD02S2140215.1:300304-315467 GCA_000966675.3 Picea glauca
ACTGAGCCTGTGTGTGATCTCTCTCTAGGTGAGGGAGGTGGATGTTGTTGGAAGAGGTTTCTTCCAGAGAGTGTCCAGCACCAGCTTCAGGATTTGAGACTTCTTGATCCGGCCTATTGCCGAGACCCAGAGAGGGAGGTTAGCACCGATGGAATGTGCTTGTGAAGGTGTATACTCCCGGGCGGAATAGGCATGTGGGGAATGAGATTCTGATAGTAGTGGGCGTAAGATGGAATCCTGAGAAGAATCCTTCTAGATTTTATGTGTTGTTTTCCCTGTAACCTCAGCCTAGCCTAGGATTCCTTGCCTTGGGGTGGAGCTTAGTCCCAGCTCAGGGGTGACCCACTGTTGAGCTGATGAACAGTGTGGTCTAAGGCTGGGAGGTTCGTGGAAGGCCCACACTTGGTTGGTGGATTCTACCACTGTTAAAAGATAAGTATTAATTATGTTTTAATCATGTTTTGCATGACTCTATTGCTTATGTTATCATGATTTCTGTTGTGTATATGAGTTAGTATGAAATGTTATTGATTGTTAATTATGACAGTAACTCATATGAATACTCTGTGTAGAATGTGTTTATTTGTTTAAATGCATGTGGATTGTATAACATCTGTATGAGTTATGTACAAAGTGGTTAGTAGCATAAAAGGTGCGCTACACTCCTCCTCCCACAATAATTCTGGCAGATTAGTTTCCTATCCACCAAGCAAGGGAGCCTGCTGTGATTTATGACTCAATCAATCTGTATTTCTTCAGCTCCGTTTGTCAGCTTGATTAGAAAAACCCTGCCCAACAATTAATTTTCCCATAAACAAAAATCGTTTCTCAGTTCTCCTCGAAACCCTAGAGTTGTGCATGCTCTCCCTTTTTAGAGAATGGTCACCAGACTCATTCCTATGATCATGAGGGGTTATACACATATACAAGGTTTAACCCTTCATTAAAGTAGTAATTATTACTTTTATGGATCCTTTCCATCCGTTCACATCCAAGTCTTTCTATTAGTGACCATTAGCATAATCCCACTCTTGTAGGATCGACTATCATTTCCCAAAGAAATTATAGGCTTCCTTCTCCATAGACCAGCATGATTCAATCTCGTTGAGTATGATACCAACTAAATTTTAATCGACATCCTTCTACTCAAGGAACTTATGTAGAAAATTTTCTTCCGGCAGTAATATTCTCAACAGGCTCATCTTAGCATTGGTAACCTAATCTTATGACTGTACAACAACACGTACAATTTCATAGTGAATTAAGCTTATTTATTTGGAAATGCTAGCAACATCTAGTAAAAATTTCCAAAACATCTATAAACAACAACAGGTTTGATTCCTCTCTTTGGTAGAGGTTTACTAGGATTCTTAGGAATGGGGTAAGATAAGGTGTTACCCCTCAGAGTCCTTCAAAAATAATTTCATATGACTTGTGCATGAGCCCAATTAGGACAAGTGTTGTTGCCATGCTATGATACCAATTTGTAACAAACCCGACCCGTAGATGCTCTTTTAAGGGGTGGGGCATCATAATTTTATTTTCCTTAACTCTCTCTAGGTTCCCCTTTTCTCCAAAGTGTAGGTTCTTCCAAACCTGTGAGATATTTCCTGACCCCTTTGAAGAATTTGAACAACATGTGCTAACTTTCAATGCTATGCCCCTTCCTTCATATGACCTCGAGATATGACCAGACGCCAAGACAATAGGCGCCTAGTTCAGTGCTTCGGAGCTTCAGACTCTGGACCTTTTCAACTTGTGACACCACAAATCTCTGAAGTGCAATCCTTTAGGATTGTCGGATCTTCTGACACATGCCCTTCTCTATTCAACGGTCACAATGGACTCTGGCGCTTCATCCTTAAGATGTTCTCCATCCACACGACCCCACTTTCTCCAAAGTGGTATCCTCTGAAATGAAGGATTTGTTGACACTCCCCTGCCGATGGACGAAATTGGGGATGGACAAAATCACTAATTTTATTGTTTAAATTGCATTTTTGAATGCATAAATGGATTCAGATTGATGAAAAACCTCTGCAGATCCAACCATTCATCACCGGATTTCGAGCAAAATCAAATTAAAAAGTGGCCAGCACTACATATTGAAGTACGGGCCTCTCTTATCCCTACGCCTCGGCTCCGCCCTCACCTTGGAGGCAAATGCGTAAAATCTGCGTTTTACAGTTGTTGAGCTCAAGACGCACAGATTCCTTCTGCTCAAGAGGAAGTCTCTGCTATGATTCGCTCTATTACTATTTCATATCATGAGGGCATTTTGCCCGTGAACATTAGCAAGGTCGTGTCAGCCCTTGGGATTGATATAATCTGCAGGATTGCCTTCCGTAAAAAGTATACAGACCAACACTTAATGGGATCCACTCAATGATCCACACAAAACGACTTGCTAGAGAAAATAGTAGAGGAACAATTTTCGCAGAATAAGCCCAACGTCATACCAGATCTTGTGGATGTTTTGCTGGCAGCCTCAGCGGATGAAAATTTGGAGCTTCAAATCACGCGAGGTAATATAAAATCGGTCATCTATGTATATTATTTATTGGCGCACACAAGAATTTATAGATTCTCTGCCGATTTAGATTTCAATGGCTTTGCATAAAATATGATAATCGTGATATTGATTTGGATGTCTTTACTGGCAGGATATCTTGTCCGCTGGCTCTGATGCGTCGTCTACAATCATAGAGTGGGCAATCTCCGAAGTGCTGAGAAACCCGCCTGTTCTGAAGAAGCTTTAGGACGAACTGGAACGCGTAGTTGGTATGGGGCGTATGGTACAGGAATCTGACCTGCCTCGTCTCGTTTATTTCAACTGGAGGCTTTCCTATCTTCTGGATGAACAGAAGTTGGACATGTCTTAAAAGGATCATGCCCTTACAGTATCAAGGGCAAATGATCTCTTTGCTGTTTTAACTCCTCGTTTTTTTTTATTAAGTCGAAAACGAGGAGTTAGAACATCAAAGACACCTTATTATGGCGTATACCTATTACCTATTGATCAAGAGCACATTTAATAGGTAGGTTTTTAGTGTTTAATCAGTTTTGTATGGACAAGATTAAATATTGATGGAATATTTTTAGTAGTCCCAATGAATCAATGGTTGTGATTTCAAACACTAACTTCTTCACTATTATAAAGACATCTGACGATTCAAGTTTTGCAAGCCGTGTTCACCAACCACTAATTTGTGGCTGTGCTAATTTTAGATATTTAGATATAAAAGAATGTTTGTACTGTTAGTTGACTACTTAATGTGCAATCCAATACTATTACACAATACCAATAGTATTGGATTAATTAATTTTTACTTATTTATTTTGTTTTTACATGATATTATATTATTGAAAAGTTTGTTAATAATTGGTTGTGAGAGATTTTCATCAATTATCATTATATCTTAGTTGAGATATTCCCTTATAAATTTGTTGTATAATTTAGTTAAAATTTCACATAGTGTTGTCCTGTTGTGAAGTGAAATTATCTTGTTGAGAATTACTAAAACTTAATGTCTAAGATATCGCTGTATTGTCCACAAACTTGTATAATTTGTTGAGTGGGAAATTGTTGTCCAAGTGAACAACCATCACTGAATACAAAGAAGATTTATTAGCTTTTTTGGGATAGTATTAGCACAGTCATTCAAAACTGTGATTGATGAATGTCTAAAGGTATGGACAGAAAATGAAATGCACAGCCAGAAAATGAAACGCACAATCAGCCATCAGTGTGTTAAATTCAAAGTTTAATCATTTAAACGTGGCAATCATATAGTGCTACAGTAATTTCTTAATATGATTAGGTAAATGTTAAAAGGTAAGCAGGTTTTAGATTAAAAGGTGATTAATTATGCTCATTGTTAATAAGTATACGCCTTTCGGCGTAATAATTGGTGTTACCGTTAAGGAGAGGTCACTAGTTCAAGTCTTGTGTCCCTGGGGTTACCCTTTAACATCCTTATCATTACAAAAAGTGAGAAAGTATTAGTGAATTTCTGATGCCTATTTTCCCATGTGAAAAAAAAAAACATTTATTAAATTTTCATTAAATTTTCTAAGTAATAGATGTGGATAACCAGTGAAAATAAATGCATGTGAGATTTCCACCTAAATCTAAATGTCACCACCATAAAATGGGAAAACAAAAGTCTATCGCTGTAGATTTAAGGATGGTTTTAATGAGATATTTAAAAGAGATTTAAGGATAGTTTTAATGAAAGGAGAAAAACTTGTATATTGTTCGTACACACGTAAAACATTAATATGCAATCAAATTTAGAAGTTTTTTTTTTTTTTTTTTTTTTTTTAAAGAAGTGAAATTTTATCAGAAACTGTAAATAAATTTAGCACTCTCTTTTTTTAAGCAGTGAAGCGTTTTATGGCGTTTCCAGACTATACGATATTTAAGAGTATACATAGTTGGATGCGGTAGTAACTAGTACTCCATATTTATTTAACGTTGTGTATTGTAATTTCACTTAATGGTTAACTGTTTGTAGGGTAAATTTACATATGAAAATAGCTATTTTAATTTATAATTTTAAATAAATTGAAATAAAATTGAAATTTAAATTTATATTTATAATTATGTCTAAAGGCATACATCTATTGACAATGGGCACATTTAATAGGGATTTAGTGTTTAATAAGATTTCTATGGTCAAGATTAAATATCACTGGAATATTCTTAGTAGTCACACAAAATAAATGGCTGTGATTTCAATCATTAACTTCCTAGCTATTATAAAAAGATTCATTTATGTGTTTACTTTTTTACATTTACCTAATCATATTTAAAAATTTGTTAATCAATAATAAAATTTAATAAATTTAATAAATTAGTGACTAGTTTATATGAACTTTTCAGTATTTTACTTTTAAAAAACTAAGCAAACTTCTTAACATTCCATATAATCATATATATTTTCAGAAATTAAGCAAACTTCTTAACCTTCCATATCAATCATATATATTTTCAGAGGAAGATGTAAATATCAGTGTGTTAATAAATCTATATGGCAAAAAAATGAGTGAATAAATCTGTATAACAAAAAAAGAGTGAAACATCTTCCAAAAACTAAAACTTTTGAGAGTCAAAATATAAAATAGAATTTGTTGTTAGCATCATATATTATCAATATTAAAATGAGAGAATAGAGTATTGCACACCAACATTGCATAAAACATTTTACTAAATCAATGTAATCATATATATAAAGACAACAAGGTTTGTTTCAAGATAGACAAATTATCTTTATCACTCAATCTATTAGTTGAGTAAATATCTCAACCTCACATCATTAGTTTGATTCTTAGTTGGAGAGAATCTCTCACACAAGGAACTATCTAACAACCTCCTAAACTATAAAATCATATTCCAGCAATAAAAAACTTAAAAAAATCAAGATCAAAACTACCCAAAAAAAAAAAAAAAAAACAACAATGCCTTTTTTATTTTCCTCATACTTAACTTCCTCGAGTAACTTGAAGAGGGAGAGTAACTTGAAGAGTTTCCTTTCACAAAGCATCCTCTTCATTGTTCAAGTCCCAAAGGAATTTGTTGTCATTTTTCAATGATCAATAATAGGCCTTACATCATTATAGATCACTATACTGCATTCTTCAAAGATCTGGATTTTCTTAATATTTTCTTCACAACATTCAAAGGAAATCTTAAGACCTTAGCATAATTATTAGTTCCGGTTCCTATTTCTATTTCTTGTATGCACCCTCAAAGAAACTCCTCTTCTTTGCATTCCACCATCAAAGAAACTCCATATTCCGATTAGTTCCGGTTCTTATTTCTATTTCTTGTATGCACCCTCAAAGAAACTCCTCTTCTTTGCATTCCACCATCAAAGAAACTCCATATTCCGGTTTTATCTGTCTAGATATTTTCTATTTACAAAGGACTTCTTTGTTTTACAGGTTTACATATAAAAACTAAATGAAACTTAAAATAAAAGGGATGAATTTTCTTCACCAAATACTCCATATATTAAAATAAAACAAAAAAAACCCTTAAATCTTTTATATTCTACTATATTTTTTTAGAATGTTCTTGAAGTTCACTTTCATTGAACAAAGCATTAAAATAAAAAATTACAAAACATTAAGATACTTATTTTCACAATGCAATATAAATGACATAAGCATCCATATTTACAAATTAAAATGGAAAAAAAAATAAAAACATCCAAATAAAAAAATTACAAAGCATTAAAATAAAAAAATTACAAAGCATTAAGATAAGTGTGTCCACCTTCATTGTGTAGGGCTTATTAATTTTTTTTAATGTGATTACTCATGTTATATTTGCAGGGGAAAGATGTGAAGTGCTCTTTACAATTCAAATATAGATGAGCTTTGTAACTTTTCTCATAAATCAAAATGGAAAACAAATCACAAAGATTTCCCTCCATGTTTAATGTTTAATATATCCTAAGTCAAGATTTAATTATTATTTATTTATTATTGTGAGTGTTGTATATTATAGTTAGTGATTTGTATTTTGATTACTCTATACTTCATAGATTTAAAATTAATTTTTTCTTCTCCAAATGGTTGGATATTAAAACTTTATATGATATGGTTTTTTTAGAGTAAGAAAAAAATCATACTTTAGAAATGTAAGAGAGAATAATTGGGTTAAAAAGGAACATACTTTGATCAAGTCGAATGAATCAAACACATTAAAGTCATTTATTTAATTGCTAGGCTCACCACTAGTTCCCAACAACTACAATCTTAAATGTTGGAAATAATAATAATAATAATAATAACTAGCATACCCCTAAAGCATGGGAAGGAAACACCGAAGTGAAAAATATCATAGAATATTTGCAACGAAACTATAACTTTGAAACAGCCAAGTGAAAAAGCTAGCAAATTATTTGCAACGATATTATAACTCCAATCATGCCCATTGCATATATGTGATCGTGATTTTTCAAGAGAGAAATGGAAAGGAAGGAAGATACATTAACTAAGCATACGAGAGACTATGGAAGATCCCGTAGAACCTACCTGAATGAGATAAACATTAACTCACATATATTCATGTTAATTTTACTATTTTTTTCATAAATCTTCAACTAAAAATGACATCTTTGTTTTATTTTTCTACCTTTTAATATTGACGAATTGTTTAATTCTCTTTTTTTTTTTATCTCAAATGGATTGCTTAAGTCTCATTTTTTTCTCAAAATGAATGAAATTTAGGTTAACTTTGCAGTTGACTACGAAAATACTGAATTTATCTGTAATTTTTTAGACTGTAACTAAAACTAAACTAAGGTTATTATTCAGGAATGAGAGTCCGAGTTGCAGTTGTGTAAGAAATTAAGGTAGGAAGCTTGGACATGGAAGGGGCTTGGAAGCTCTTGTTGGCCATGTGTAAAGGGGAAGCCTATGCCACTGCACTTTTGTATACTTTTTTGTCCATGGAGGATTGAAGGGTAAAAAGTGAAGATCCGGTTTCATTCTCCTGCCTTGATCGTGACCCATGTACAATGTATTCTTATTGGATGCCTAATGTGTTGTCACTGGATTCTTGAAGCTCTTCTCTCTGTACATTTATTTTTGTATTATATAGTTTCTTCGGGTGATCACGTGGACTGCCCTGCGACTGAGTGGGCTCAATATGTACAAACAGTGGTTACCATGTTGAATTTTTCTTCCTTTAATTCTAAAGCACCCACTTACTTTCTTTGTAGGCTATGTGAGGTGTTTTTTGTAGGCTGTGTAAGGTGTTCTTTTATGGAAACAAACTCGACTCTGCTCATATATTTTCATTGTTCTTGACTATGCTCATATCTTTTCATTTTTCTCATCACTTGTTGTTAAAAAGGAGTTGGGTTGCATCTGACCAAATGTTGTATCCCACCAGAAAGATCAAATAACAATCGTCGAGGGTTTAACATGTCACCGTTCCATGGGAGTTTCTTTCTCCCTCACAAGGAATGAGGTATAATTAATTCCTAGTTAAATTTGGATTCACGGAGTCCTAGAGGAGGCATGACAACATACAAAGATTTTAAGCGTATTAAAACCCATGATTTTGATAAAATTTCTTATTCCTCATGCTCCTAGATACGAGCTAGGCTTCATAAGTATTTTTTATGGTGTTTTCCAATTGTTGTATTGTTGTGTGCAAACTTGAGTTCTAAAGGTTTGCATACAATGCTTGGCTTGCTAACCTTTAAAATGACAAGATATAACACATTGTAATTTATCAACTCAAAATTCTTCGCAAGATTTTTTTGACGGGTGGAAGTATGCTCTGCCATCGCTCAAATACTGTCACTGTGAGATGGTGATCCAGCTGGATATTGGTGGCCACCCACCTATTCCACTTGGACCCCCACCATTCGTTCTTTCAGTTTTTCAGTTTCCGCACAGTTTACTATTTTTAGCAGTTTTTCGGGTCCTAAACTTCTGAAGCCGTTTTGAGGCCTTAAACGACATTTTTTGGGAAAATGGGGAGCAACATGGACCGTGGATCGATGTTGCTCACCCAAAAGTTGTATTCCTCGGATAGATCTTTCTAACGAGGTATGTAACGGGTCAAACATAGATCGTATGCCAAAGTTACGTCCCCGGGAAGTTGATGTACCAACTTACCCAAATGGGGCCCATAGTCTTGGCGTTTCATCTCCTATGGTTAGGTATTTGAATGTTTAGGGTTTTCCATTGTTTCTAAATAATAATAGGCCTTCTAGCCTCATTGAAACATAGTTCAGAGGCTAATAGCCACCACATCTCTTCTGAGAGATAAGCTACCAACGCCCTAGCTAGTTTATTTCCATTCTGTCTGTAAGCATATTTCAGTCAATTGTTATTAATGAAATGAAGTCTTATTTCCGCCACATCTCTGCGTTTATGTGTATTTTTGTATTTCATTGTGTTCCTACATAAATCTAGATCAGTGGTATCAGAGCGGTCTACTCATTCTCGATCCTTCTTTGCATGTCCCCAACGAGGTCGGGGTATAAGGAATTGGGGCTCGATATGGTTGAACCTTTGCAAGATCAGCCTCACAAACCCCAACGACTGCCCATGGGGGATGAAAAGAAAGATGAGGTAGTAGGAGATCCTATCAAAATGTTTCTCGAGGAGGCCCTCGAGAAACAAAGGAATGCGATGATGGACAGCTTTTCCTAGATTCTTCAATGGATTCCCACTGGCAACGCATTGACATACAACGGCCACTCTGGAGGCACCACTCCTTTTAGGGTACAAGTAAACTTTGACATTCCCATATTTGAGGGCCAAATAGATGAAGATTTCATAGATAGATGGTTGAATCTGTTAGAATGATATTTCTTGGTTCATGACTTTTTCGACCGAGAAAAGATTAGTTTTGCACTCCTCAAAGCCGCCCCCCATGTCAAGGACTGGTGGGAAACATTCTCGGAGCAAAAGGATGAGGGAGAAACCTCTTTGTTCTCGGTCGCACCCACTTGGAATTATTTCGGAGATGCCATCAAGGAACAATATTATCACGTGGGGAGCTATGAGAACAAATACATACAATGGACTACGTTCCGGCAGCAAAGGGACCAAGATCTGCATGGGATGACGAATCTGTTTCATACCCTATGCACAAAGCTGGGTATCAAAGATTCAGAGAAACATTTGGTGTTAAAGTACCGCAGTTGTCTGCACAGATACATTCAGGAGGAAATGAAGTTCCTTAACATCTCCTCGCTTGGTGTGGCATACCGATATGCTGCCAAGATTGAGCAGAAGTTCAAACAAAAGAAGAGAGACTTTGGTTCTGCAAATCAAAAGCAACGGAAAGGTACCCGCAAACTGTAGAACAAAGGACCAAGCCAAGGTGGGGCAGCCCAGGACAAACCTCCAAATCCACAAGCAAAGAACAACACCAAAAAGCCAAAAAAAGACATGGGGAAGTGGTGTGAGTTCCATAAGAGCTCCACTCACAACACAAGTGAGTGTCGGGCCAAGCAGTCACTGAATCAGAACCTGACAAGGGGAATGATAGGGGGAATCATACTATTGATGCGGAATCGAACGCCACCGTTTCCACCACGAAGATCCACGAGGAGGAACCAGAAGATCCAGAGGAGGCAGAGTGTCTCTTCCATTCCAAGATGTGGGTAAAGGGTTCCCCGTTGCAATTCATTGTCGACAGCGGGAGCTAGAAGAACCTCATCTCAGTAGAGGTTGTGAAGTGGTTGGGTTTGCCGACCACAATGCACCCACAACCATACACCATCGGGTTGTTGCACCAAGGACGGAACCTTCGTGTCAGTCAACAATGTCGCCTTCCCTACAGCATCAATCCCTTCACGGATGAGGTATTATGTGACATTGCTCCTCTTTATGTTTTTGATGTATTATTAGGCCAACCGTACTTGTGGAAGCGACATGTTGTGTATGAGTCCAGGCCTCATGCTATTATTATCACTTTCGGAAATAAGCTATACAGGATACTGGAGATAGCACCGCCTACCACCATCTCTTTGGTTACTACAAAACAATGTAGTAAACTCATTTCCAAAACCAGGAAATTTATTTTCCTGATGATCCGCCCTTAGGGAAAGAGGAAGACTGTGGCCATGACCTCTAGACAGGGCCTCGTTGCACGAAAACAACACATGGATAAGGTCATGGAGGAGTACAAGGACATCAAAACCTCCCCCGCAGGGGTGCCTCTACACTGCCAGGTCAAGAACCCCATCGATCTGACCCCAGGTGCACTGCTGCCCAATGGACCCATCCATTGGTGCTCTATTATGGAGAATGACGAAATCAAGAGGCAGATTCAAGAGTTGTTTCATAAAGGTCACATCCAGTCAAGTTCATCGCCTTATGGGAGCCTGATCGTGTTGGTGCAGAAGAAGGATGCGACTTGGAGACTCTGCATTGACTATCGGGCACTGAACAAGATCATTGTCCAGAATAGGTACCCGATCCCACAGATTGAGGACCTTCTGGACCAACTCAAGGGGGCGAAATATTTCAGGAAGATCGACTTGAAGTCTGGGTATCACCATGCACCAATCCAACCCTCTAATGTGTGGAATACTGCATTCAAATCCAAGGAGGGCCTTTTTGAATGGTTGGCCATGCCTTTCGGGTTGACGAATGCCCTTGCAACCTTCATGAGGCTAATGGAAGACATCTTGTATCCATTCACCAACTCATTTGCAGTGGTGTACTTGGATGACATTCTGATCTTCAACCAGACTTGGGAAGAGCACCTCCGCCACATCTGACAAGTCCTCCAAACATTGGGGAAACACAAGTTGTGTGCCAATTTGGAGAAATGCACTTTTGGCATGACCCAGGTTTAGTATCTGGGATACATTATTGATGAGCGGGGGGTGCATGTTAATCCAGCAAAGATCCAATTCATTCGGTATTGGCCAGCCCCAACCACCCTAACAGACCTCTGCAGCTTTTTAGGTCTTGCCAATTTATACCGCAGGTTTGTGTTGGGATTCTCTCATATCACTTGGCCCTTGAGTCAGGTCACCAAGGGAGGAGCTAAAGAAAAATTATTTTGGTCTGAATCTCAACATAAGGCGTTTGGGGAGTTGAAGCATCACCTCTACTCTGCACCAGTGCTCACATTACCAGACTTGCAACAACCATTTGAGATCGAGACATATGCTTCTAACTATGTTATTGGGGCAGTCCTTACTCAACATGGGCATCCAGTGGCATATCATAGTCAGACACTTTCTGACACAGTCTGAAAGTATCTCACTTATGACAAAGAAATGTATTCCATTGTGCAGGCTTGTCGGTAATGGAAGCATTACATTTTGGGAAAGGAAACGGTCATCCACATGGACCAACGACCCCTGTAGTTCATATAGACACAAGGGAAGTTACAGAATGATCGCCATCAAAAGTGATCCACATACCTGCACCCAGTCGACCTTGGGAATCCATCTCTATGGATTACATGTTAGACCTTCCTTGTACTAAGCATGGAAATGATTGTTCTTGTGTGGTCGTCGACCGATTCTCGAAGATGTCCATTATGATGGCCTGCAAGAAGAATATCACAGTAGAAGCCACTGCTAAAATATTCTTTGAACGAGTGTGGGTACACTTTGGGATCCCACAGTTTATCATCTCAGATTGGGATAGTAGGTTCCTCAGTACATTTTGGTCCAGCCTCTGGTCGATGCTAGACACCAAGCTCACCAACTCCACATCTTTCCACCTACAAACTGATGGCCAGACAGAGGTCGTCAACCAGATGATCGTACACATTTTGTGCATGTACAATTCAAAGCATCCACACACGTGGGATGAGAGCCTCCCCTATGTACAACACAACTACAACCGGTCTCTCCATAGCTCAACCAGCCACAACCCCTTTGAAGTGGGCTTGGGATTCCAACCACTATGTCCCATTGACATAGCCATGCCATTTGTGGCTACTCAGAAAGATTCAACTCATGTCCAGTCTGAGGATGACAAGGAAAACAACTTCATTGAGCACATTTAGCACATCCACCAATAGGTTCATGACATATTGGACAGAGCCAATGCTAAGTACAAGCAATGACATGATAAACATTGGGTGCCACACAACTTCTAGGTGGGCGACAAAGTGTAGCTGCATTTGCAAAAGGAGCGCCTTGCTGGACCCCATCACAAGCTTCATCCACTCTAATATGGTTCATACACCCTCACCAAGGTTGTAGGGGAAAATTCCTTTGAGCTCAACATTCCACCATTCCTTGGTCTACACCCAGTGTTCAATGTGGACGACCTTCGGCCCTACTTTTTACCTCTACTAGACACATCTGACAAGGCAGAACAACTCACACCAACAGAGTTAAATCCAGACTACATGGAACAAGCCAGAACTGATCAGATCATGGATACATAGATCAAGCACACCCGAAAACAAAGTATACTGCTATATCGAGTTGTCAAAGCATGCCAACTCCTTCACCAAGGAAAGTGGCTCACCAGGGACCAAGTTCAACAGAAGTTTCCTCATCTCATGGAGGAACTCAACGCAATGGGGACCATTGCTTCCTAAGGGGGTAGGAATGATCCAGGTGGATATTGGTGGCCACCCACCTATTCCACTTGGACCCCCAACATTGCTTCTTCCAGTTTTTCAGTTTCTGCACAGTTTACTATTTTTAGCAGTTTTTCGGGTCGTGAACTTTCGGAGCTGTTTTGAGGCCTTAAACGACGTTTTTTGGGAAAATGGGGAGCAACATGGATCGTAGAGTCCTCGGATATATATTTCTAACTAGGTATGGAACGCGTCAAACGAAGATTGTATGCCAAAGTTACATCCTCGGGAAGTTGATGTACCAACTTACCCAAACGGGGCCCATAGTCTTGGCATTTCATCTCCTAGGGTTAGGTCTTTGGATGTTTAGGGTTTTCCATTATTTCTCAATAATAATAGGCCTTCGAGCCTCATTGTAACACAGTTCAGAGGCCAGTAGCCACCACATCTCTTCTCAGAGATAAGCTACCAGCGCCCTAGCTAGTTTATTTCCATTCTGTCTGTAAGCATATTTCAGTCAATTGTTATTAATGAAATGAAGTCTTATTTCCACTACATCTCTGCATTTATGTGTGTTTCTGTATTTCATTGTGTTCCTACATATATCCGGATCAGATGGCTACCTAGCTTGTTGGACACGTCTCGGACTCTGTCTTGCATTCAATTAATTTTAACCACACCATAAAATTAAGTTTTCAACACAGGTGTGAACGGTAGTTGAAAAATGCAAAGGCAAATGATTGGATTGGTAGGTACGAATGGTAGTAGGAAAATGCAAAGGAAAATGATTGGATTGGCCATTGCAGCGGTAAATTTCATTTGATACAGTAGTCATGGGAAGATTTTGCAACTGCATACAAATTTCTTTGAATCTTGCGAATAAATTTGTTGATTGTGTTATGTGGATGGAGACGGAATTATGATTGTCACTCTGCGGTGGATATATCGAATTTGGACTAGACAACTATGAAAACAAGGGGCGATTTTTCAGACAAAAAAAAGCACATATGTGAAAATTGTAAAAACAGGTGGCAGTGAAAACTGTAAAAACATGTGACAATTTCTCATTCGTCATGGACAGATGATGAAAATCGTGAGAGAACCCTTCCCACAACACTTGATCTCATCACATCGGTTGTCGCTGTCATATATTGGCTAAAAAACACAAATAACAAACAACATATAAAGCTCATTTTCTCTATGGCTGTGCATAGTACAAAACCTAGAGGTAAACAAAAAATACAAAGTTACTTGCACAAATTTTCTAGAAGCTCTCTGGGTGGAAGAGAGTTTGGAAAAGGTACACTTACGAATCAATGAAGCCCAAATACTTCATAGAAGGAAAACAATATTTCGTCAAAATGGTAGTGGAAATGAGTGGTAAAAAAACTTAATATAAATGACACCCCGAGACCCACAAATGAGACCAAGACCAATGATAAAGAACAAATGCAAGGCAAGGTTTAAGCTCATTATTTGAAACAAATGAAACCGTAGACATCCTAAATCAAGTACATATGCAATTACAGAAAGAGATTCATGTAGGGGTTTCCAACTAATATGCAATTTGTAGTTGGTGAAGTTAGATTCGATGAAGTTAGGTTCAATTTTATCTCTGCATTGTAGGTTTGAAACTGGCGGAGTGCCAACAAAGTAACATGGGTCCATACAAAACAGGGGGGTAGTTTGGAGTCGCTGAAGGGAACGGTCTTATTTCTCCAACTGTTACGGGAGCATCGTGCCCCTGGGGATTTTAATTTATAAAAGGAACTAATACCTACTTGCAACCTTGAGTAGGAGAACAAGAATTGGAGGATCATAAGAATTCTGAAGAGGCGATTGAAATAGAAATGGAAAGATGGGCAGTGGATCAGTTTCTATTGGATCTCTCCTCATCCAATTCAATACATTAAAGAGTAGAGGAGTCCCTAGATCTCGTTGTTAAGCCCTAATATTGGGTCATTACCCCTTAATTGGGGCATATTAGATTAGTAATGTTATGTTATTTATGTTGTCTTTAGGCCATTAGTTGTAATTTAGATTAGTAATGTTATTTTATTTATGTCGCCTTTAGGCCATTAGTTGTAATTATACCTCCTAGTCTCCTATATATACCAAGGAGACATTTTC
>JZKD02S2140215.1:348876-372539 GCA_000966675.3 Picea glauca
TAATTATAAAAAATGAAAATATTTCACTATAATTTTTTTTTAATAAAATTGAACAAAGTATATTCTTATGTTACAAATATTTATATATATATATATTATTTTATTTTAGATAGAAATTGCTTCAACTAATTGAAATTTTAATACAATTTACCCAAATAAAAATATAATCTAGAAAAAAGTTTCTATTATTTTCATATTTGATGTAGATAATAGGTAGTAATTTAAACATTAAATTAAATTATAAGAATGTCTGTTATTTTTTTTTATTTTTTATTTTTTAAAATGATAAGAGATAGTTTGTGAAATTTTGAATAAATTTTACTCATTCAAAATATTTATAAATTAATTTGTTTATCAAATTATATGTTAATTTTTTTAAATTACAATGAATTTAAAGTTTAATTTGTAAAATTCTAAATATTTTTTACTTAAATATTTATAAGTAGACATTTTGAAATAACTATGAATTTGAAATTTAATTTGTAAAATTCTAAATATTTTTTACTCATTCAAAATATTTATAAGTAGACATTTTGAAATAACTATGAATTTGAAGTTCTAGTTAGTTAATATATTTTTAGTGTTTTATGGTTTAAAATTTTGCAATGTGATTTTTGAAGTGCAAAGCTAAAAAAATTTGTATTTTTCATGTATTTAAAATTGTATTAGATTGATTTAAAAGATTTAAAAGTGAAAAATATAGAAAAATTCATTTTAATTTAAAATCTATAATGTAGTAAAACTTTTCACAATAATATTTTTTAAATTTTTAATTACTTTTAACATTAAAATATTTTATTTATAATTAATAGTAAAAAATAATATTATTAATTTTTTTAAATATTACTTAATGTCAAAATAATCCATACTCAATAGAAAATTATACATCTCCCTCGTTTTAAACACTACAATTAAACTTCATTCTCCATTTTATTATTATTAAACACTACAATTAAACTTCATTCTCCATTTTATTATTATTAAAATAAACAACTCAACCACCTTTAACAAACATATGGTAATATAAACAAAGAAAACTATATTTATTTTGAACCCTGCCCTTGACATAGGATCATCATGATCATGTCATTGACATAGGATCATTTCAAAAATATTGAAAACTTAAAATCCACTAATTAACCTTATTACTTGACAAATGGGATTTTATTACTCGCTATTCGTGCTGGAAATTTTATACTACTAAATAAATGAATATTAGTTAAGTTTAAAAAATGTCTCTCTATTCTATATAAATGCCAACTTGGTAACTCCTCATATCCTGAAATTCTAAATTCCAAGATTTTTTACAATCAAAATTTAAGAGTACTTCACTTTTAAAGATTTTTCAATTTAAATGAATATTAAATCTTTCAATTTTTATATATTATTAAATTTAAATGACTATTAAGTAGATTATCATAGTTGAAATGTTTTATTCAAATTTCAAAGTAGTATAATTTTTTTTATAAAATTTAATATATTTTTATAAATTTCAAATGAATATTAGTAGATTTTCATTCTTGAAATGTTTTATTCCATTTTCAAAATTTAAATGAATGTTAAATAGATTAAAATTGTTGAATTCAAAATTAAAATAATATTAAATAGATTAAAATTCAAAGTTTAAATTAATATTAAATAGATTAAAATGATTGAATTTAAAATTTAAATGAATATCAAATAAATTAAAATTGTTGAAATGTTTTATTTCAATTTCAAAGAATTATAATTTTTTTGATAAAATAAAAATTTGAAAAATATATATAAAAAATTTAATAAGAGAAAAATTTGAGAAGAATTTTAAATATCAATAATTTTGAAGGCTCTTGAAACGAGATATATATATATATATATATATATAATTTAAAAAATATAAAATTATTAAAAAAATATATATATATATATTTTAACCATGATGTTTTAACCTCTCTTTTACACTAGACATAGAAAATACTCTCGATACTATAAGCTTACTCTATCTGTCTAATAAACGGCTTTTATTTTTATGTAAAAAAGATTCAAAATATTAAAGACAATGTCATAGTTGAGTTTCATTCACAACCATAAACGGCTTTTAGTTTTATGTAAAAAAGATTCAAAATATTAAAGACAATGTCATAGTTGAGTTTCATTCACAACCATACTAGAGATGATACGCTTTGACATGCTTTCACGAAGATTTCGCTTTTAAATATTATTGGATTTAAAATATTCATTTTAACTCAGATAAAATATTTTTTTTTTTCTTTTAATTAAAAAAAAAAAATTTACTTTAATAGATTTGATTCATCTTTCCACATGATAAATTTTAAGTTAAGATGTAAAAAAAAATTACTTTAATAGATTTGATTCATCTTTCCACATGATAAATTTTAAGTTTAAGATGAAATGACATGGATTCTTATATTTGTGTGTCGCTTGTAAATTCCAAGTTATGTAATCTGCATATTAAAAATCTAAAATAACAAAGATTTAGCAATTAAAACTAACATATTACATAGTAATAACATTTTTAAAAGTTCTAAAACCTTAAATGACTATGAATCAATGCTCTCCCCTCATTGAATTCCAATAGTGTGATTTGATTTTCAAGTAACCAAGGGCTTTCCTTAGAGGGCTTGTCTCTTGTTTGGTTCAATTCTATGAAGTTATGGGAATATTTCATCTGAAAAAATAATCCAGTGATCTCATGAATATGGTCTACCAGCGGCCTTAAGTTGATATTATGTAGTTAGACATTGCAAGATACATGATTGATTACTAGTCTAGAATCTCCATATACTTAAAGAGTATCATATCCATGACGCAGTGAGAACTTTACATGTAGGGATACATCCATAAACACATTGAAATTATCAGTACCCTTATGTACATTTTCGTTGATATGAAATAAATGGTGATTAGACAAATGTAGAACAAAACTACATCCACATATAGTATCCTAGCATGCACCATAAAAAAACACAATGGTCTAGACTTGTCCCCCCTAGGCTCACCCATAGGCCTTGGTGGATTTTAAATGGTATCATTATTTTAATATGAGACTAAACCCATAATCTCATAAGAGGTTTTAAAAGATGGAACTATTACCACACAATCTAGCACCAAGTGCAAATCCTTCATAGGGCACTAAGACTAGTGGAACATGGAAGATGTCACAATTGTCACATAGGAAATGTAACTTCCCTCTCTTTGGTGAAGGAATAGTGTCCAACAGAAGGGAGGCTTCCCTAGTAGCCTCCCAATAATCCCTAGGAAAGATACATTCAAATCTAGCCCCCCCTGGGGTGACTACTCACACTACCACCAAGATAAGGATAGGTAAAGTGATAGAGAGGTGGTGGATAAAGACAATTTCCATATTTAAAGTGTTGAGGGCTCAATCCAAATAGAGAGGCTTTCTAAGTCAAGTATGAGTTCAATAGGGTCCCAAAACACTAGAAATAAAGAAAAGGTCTAAGGATCACACAAAAATTGCAAGAAATATGTGAAATAAAAGTAGTAAAGTGATAACAACAATAAACAAATCATTACAATAGTAAAATAAATGATCTCTAATAGTATAGATAATGCATTATTACAACAGTGTAGAAGTAGAAATAATAGTCCTTTGATCATGAAATGATCCAGTAAATAAGAGGCATAAATATCAAGTTGAATTAGGGTTTTACTTGCCATCAAAATCACAAAATTAAATAGTAAAAATCAGCCCTAAAACCATAGATTGTTTTTCCTTAGATGGCTATTATAACACTTCAAAAAATTAAATTAGGGTTTAAGCAATGTGGTTTAGGTCAATAGTATGCCTAAATACCTTTGACATGTTGGTTCTTATGGCTGGAAATAAAATTTTGTAGCAAATAAACCCTAACGCTAAAGTAGTAAAATTCAGTAGTAATGATTGACTATTATGGAGAAAAAAAATGGTCCCTACTATATTAGGGTGAGGCTTAGAGGTTTTCCACTAATAACCCTAGGAAATCTTCCTAAAATAGTAAGGGCTAATGCAAGTGAATATTCCTCCACCAATAATCCTTCCAAGGATTTTGACAAGATGGGTTTGTTCAAGAAATATCCAAGAGGATGAAGAACCACTAAAGAAACAACATCAATCTAAAATGAATTCATAAACATAACCATAACATGTAATTAAAACACTTAAAACATTTTTCATCCATCAAAACCCTAATTTCCATGTCATCCAAGTAGTAGTAGAAGATTCACAACCATATCTCCCAAAAACTTCTCCCTATTTAACCATCCATAGAATTCTTCATGAAATAGAACAAGTAGAAGTAGAAAAGAATGATAAATCTCTACAAGTAGAAATGATTTACAAAATGAGAAATGATTCTCTATTTATATGAGAGATCTAAGTGAAAAGTTTCCATGAAAGGGTGCATTTTTTCATCTCAAGAGGTGCATCATCATCCAAAGGGTGTGACATCTCATCAAAAGGTTCCAAGAAGCCCCAAATTGTCACATCAAGGTGCCCATGCCTCCAATGGGTGTGACATGTCATCAAAATGTGTCATGTCGTCACTAAGAAACCTCAAATGTCACCCCAAGGTGCCCCAAACATCACATCAAGGTTCCCCGTCATCAAAAGGTGAAATGTCCCATCATAAAAGTGAAACGCCCCATCATGAAAGCATATTATCACCCAGGGAAGGTTGGCACATAATCTCTCTAAGTGAAACATCCTCAAGCAAGGGCCAATTCCCTCCATAGAAGGTGTGGCATCCCATCAAGACATCATCATAATGCATGCAACACCCCATCATCATTAATGAGCTCAAGGTCACACTTGTGTGTGCTAGGGTGTCTCGTGAATGGATTCATGTGATAAAAATCTCCAATGTCCACCTAGGAATTCCAAAACACCATCCTCGTATGACCTCCATAAAAGTGGGGTAAATCCCTTCAACATCCTCCAAAGGATCCAATGTCAACTAAGAACATGAAATCATCATCCAAGGTGGGTCTCATGTGGTCCAAGATGCATCATGAATACCGAAGGAAAGGTTCACAATCCAAACACAACATATAAAGTGAGTCATGTTAATATAAAGGCAATTCGATAGATCTCATAGAATATTCTCTTCAAACTTCATACTATCCTACAAAATTATACAATTTTCCAAGTTTGGGTATGGGAGGGTCATTATTACCCCCTATTAGGTGTGTCAGTACCCATACTGAGAGGTATGTCCTAGGGAACCCATCAAGGAGTATGTGCAATAGTAGTGGTATGGATTGGGGTTTAATTCATGGGGTGGATGTCATTGACATGCAAGGCCATGTATAATAGTCATCCTCATTAGCACCTTTGTAGAGGGAGCACTTAGGCAATGAGGTACCATTTCCTCAGCACTGTTTCTTTCCAAACCCTTGTTTTCCTTTTTCTTTATAGCTTTAACCTCTTTTGGATTTTTACATTAGATTTTCTAAGTCCTTTCATAAGATATGATTTCATTACACAAGACTTGGGGTGATGACCTCTTAGCGAGGGGGTAGAGCTCATGCTTCTTTGTTTTTCTTATTTTTTAATACTTTGTTTTTCTTGGTTTTTAATACTTTGTTTTTCTTGTTTGTTTCTTTGCCCCACATTTCAAATTGGGCCTTTTCTCTTTCTATATCCTTTTTTATAAAGAAGCATCAATATCGAGCTTTCAATCCCTTTCTTGTCATGGGATTATGAAGCACATACCTTTTTTGGATACATGTAACAACCAAACCAAAAGAAAGGACAATGCATAGGAGATATATGGAATTTGATATTAATGGTAAGGGACATGGAAACGCTCCCTCCTTTAAGGCCCCCCCAATAGTACAACATTTCCGAAGAGTGACAACACTTGACTAGAAAATGATAATGACCACCAAGGTAAGTCAAGAAAAAAGGAATAAATCCAAAGAATCATGATTCATTATCCAAATCAAACCATGATCACCATTTTCATGCCTAAGTATTGACATAATCACTCTATATGAAGTGTCAGAATAATGTAATTGAGTATGTAAATGCATCATGTCAAATGAGTGAGTTGAGACTGTAGATTTTAACCTGGTACAATATTTTTACTGCAAATAGATTTTCAATAAAAGAACATAAAATATACAATGGAAAATACACACATTACACAAAGATTTTTCCCTTGGAAACCAAAACCGAGAAAACTAGCATATTCTATATTCATTCATCGTGATACATTGTTTACAATACAATATACATATAGGATCGAGTGACATCCAAAACCCTAACCCAATGCCCTGGATTAGTCAACAACCCTAATTCCTTAACCAGAAATAGAAAACCATCGACAAAAACCATGTGCCAAAAAACCGCCCAACAACGGACATGTAAATCAAGGTGACATGAAAAATGAAGAAAAAATGTGACACGTTTCCTTAGGAAATAAAAAATTCTCGGGCACTCTGCGCACGACGCAACATAGATGACACTATAGCTAGTTGTGCAAAGAATATAAAACATACCCAACATTCTCCCCCTTGTTGTTTTCTTTGCATACAGGGGGTTGCAAGGTTACATAGTCAAAAATCTAGGGCAACAATGCCCATGGATCCTCTACACCAAGAGAACTTCTTAGTTCTCACATATTTTGTTAATGAATCTGCAACATTCTTCAAAGTGTCCACTTTTATCAACAACACTTTCTTTTCTTCAACCATGTCTCTCACAAAGTGATATTGAATATAAATATGCTTTGTCTTTGAATGATAAGTTCGTTTCTTCGCTAGAAAAATTGCACTTTGACTATCACAATATATCCTTACATTTTGTTGTACCAACCCAATACCTGAACACAATATTTGTAACCATATTGCTTCCGTACTTGCATGAGTGGTTGTCATGTATTCAACTTCTGTAGTTGAAAGTTCCACCACAACCGGTATTTTGCTCATCCAATTGATTTCTCCTCCAAACAGGTTAAACACATACCCGCTCGTACATCTCCTTCGATCCATATCTCCATCCCAGTTTGCATCCATAAAGCCATGTATATCCAACACTTTGTCCAATCCTGGTCTTCCTTGGTAGCACAATCCATAGCTAACAGTGCCACGCAAATACCTGAAAACCCTTTTTACTATTGTCCAATGCTCCTTTTCTAGTTTTGACATATACCTTCTCCAAACTCCCACTGCATGTGAAATGCCCGATATAGTACATACCATTGCATACATCAAAATTCCAACTGCGCTTGCATATGGAACACGAGACATGTCCTCCTCCTATTCTTGTTTCTTGGGACACTGATCCGCATATAAATTTACACCAACAAGAATAGGGACCTTGACTAGTTTACATTCCTTGATATTAAACCTCTGCAATATTGTCTCGACATATTTTATCTAATTTAACCAGAGTTTCCTCTTTTTCCAATATCTTTTAATTTCCATGCCCAAAATGAAATTCGAAGCACCGAGATCCTTCATGTCAAATTTAGAGGACAACTGAGTTTTCACATCCTGGATAATCTCGTTGTTGTCTCCTATCAGCAACATGTCATCCACATGTTAGAAAAACAGGACCGTGGAGCAATAAAATAAAACAAATGTGGAAACAAAACATAGAAGATACACAATACAAGAGAGACACAGATTTACGTGGTTCACCCAGTGTGGGCTACGTCCACCAGAGAATATGCCAGGTCCTTCCTTTATTATTATCTAGCAAATGAAGGGACACAACCTGCAGAAAAACCCACTGTAACTTCCTCTTCTTTCTCTCATAGTCTCCTCTCTCAGAATACAATACTCGCCATAATCCATAGCCGCAATACATTTCCCTCATAACAGAGGGTTTCCTTCTAGGGAAAAAAACCCTCACATAATTTCTACCGTTAGATCTGTGACCTTATAATGAACGGTCCATATTTACAATGAAATCACAATATACATTTACAAGGAAAATTTTTCTTTGGGGGCTTCGCCCCCGAAACTCCATCGGGGGACGCTACCCTTGAACCCCCACCAGGGGCCTACTTGCCCCCAAACCCCACAGAGGGGGTACCCACCCTCTGCACTCCCCCATGTGAAAGAGTGTACATACTTCTGGGGTGTAAAGTCTTCATGGGGTATAAATACGGCTGAAAGCAAGGACCTATGAATCAGGAACATAATCAGGCTCCACAACCAACACCACATACAAGACCAAATAAATCAAATTATCACCAATTAATTTAAGATACAAATAGTGATCCTCTTTGCTTCTTGTGAAGCCAAGTTCTAGCATATAAGTACACTGATCTGCAGATAAATTTACACCAATAGGAATAGGGACCTTGACCAGTTTACATTCCTACATATTAAACCTCTGCAATATTGTCTCGGCATATTTTATCTGATTTAACCAAAGTTTCCTCTTTTTCCGATCTCTTTTAATTTCCATGCCCAAAATGAAATTCGAAGCACCAAGATCCTTCATGTCAAATTTAGAGGACAACTGATTTTTCACATCCTGGATAATCTCCTTGTTGTTTCCTATCAAAAACATGTCATCCACATACAATACCAAATAAATCAAATGATCACCAATTAATTTAAAATACACAGAATGATCCTCTTTGCTTCTTGTGAAGCCAAGTCCCAACATATAAGGATCAATTTTTTTATACCACATCCTTGGTGATTGTTTTAAGCCATACATAGAATTTTTCATCTTGCATACGAAATCCTTCTTTCCCTTCACAACAAAGCCTTATGGCTACTTCATATATATTTCTTCTTCCAGATCCCCATGTAGGAATGTTGTTTTCACATCCATTTGTTCTACTTCAAAATCAAATGCATCAACAACAAATAATAAAAATATTATAGAAGTTAACTTGGCAACAGGAGAAAAAATCTCACCAAAATCAATTCCCTGAACCTAGGAATAACCCTTTGCTACTAACTGAGCTTTGTATTTCTCCACTTTTCCTTCTACGTTTATCTTCTTTTTAAATACTCATTTTCTTCCAATGGGATTTCTTCCAGTTGACAACTCCAATAGATCCCAAGCCTCATTCTTATCCAATGCTACCATTTCTTCATCCATTTCCTTTTTCCAGAGCTTTCCATCCTCTGGATCCACTACCTCCCTGATAGTTCTAGGATCATCATTAGTAATAGACAAAGCACAATTTGAATGGAAATCAAATGGAGTATACATTTCCAGTAGCCTTCTTTCTCGAACCCATCTCCTAAATACTGGAGTATGAGGATCTTGTTCTTTTGATTCTTATTCATCCGTAGAGTCTGATTCATCATCCTTTAAAACAAACTCCATTTTTTCTAGTTCTTCCTTACTTGGTAGGACTTCCTGTTTAAAAACATCCTTCATTTCTCTACATACCACATCTCGGCTATACACTACCTTCTTAGTTTCTGGGTTCCAAAGATTATAACCTTTGAGACTATCTTTATACCCAATAAATATACACTTTTTAGCCTTCTTATCTAGCTTATTCATGTTTTCCTTTGGAACATGAACATAGGCCTCACAGCCAAATACGTTGAGATGTGTGAGAGAAGGTTTCTTCCCAGTCCATACCTCTTGTGGAGTCTTTTCATCAAGCATTGATGAGGGTGATCTATTAACTAGGTAACATGCAATACCCACTACCTCTACCCAGAATTCTTTCCCTAACCTGACACCATTGAGAATGCACCTTATTTTTTCCATTAGAGTCATGTTCATCATTTCTGCAACTCCATTTTGCTGAGGCATATATGGAGTATTCTTCTGCCTTGATATATCTCACTTCTTATAGAATTATTCAAATTCATTCCCACAAAACTCTCCACCATTATCTGTCTTCAACACCTTAATTATTTTCCCTATTTGATTCTCAACAAGAGCCTTAAACTCTTTAAACCTGTCAAAGACTTCAGATTTATTCCTAAGGAAATATATCCAAATATTCCTCGAGAATTCATTTATAAATGAGACATAGTACACATATTTTACCAATAATGTAACTGACACAGGTCCAAACACATCACTTTGAACTAGCTATAAAATTCCTTTTGCCCTTGTTGCACCAGAGGGGAATACTACCCCATTATGCTTCCCATATACACAATGTTTACAAAAATCAAAATCCAAAGAGAAGTTAAACATACCTTCAACCATACCTTTATCGTGTAGTAGTCTAAGACCCTTATCTTTGATATGTCCGAGTCTTTTATGACACAACATAACCTTTTATCCAAATATTGTAGGCATTCTTTCTTATTGAACTCCAATATCATGAACAATGGAACTATTGCACCCATCACTAATAGTGCTTCCTTGTAGGTTATACAGAGTTTTGAACCGAACTCCCTTCAACAACACCATTTCTCCTCGAACCATCCTGTAGGTTTCCTTTTCAAATATTGTTTTTACCCCTGCATCGTCCTTATTTCTTAAAGAAATCAAATTTATGGCCAATATTGGGATGTACAAAACACCAGGTAGTGTTCTAATCCTTCCATATATGAGCATCAACTTGAATTTTCCTTGTCCTATGGTTCTAGTTGTTGAGTCATCACCTAGGAAAACATTACCTCCATCACACCTTTCATATTCACAGAACCACTCCTTGTGGGGACTGATATGAAAGGATGCATCTGATTCAAACAACCATGCCTCATGATTTGCATGTGTGCTTGAAGAATACAAGTACACATCCCCTCCTTCTTCCTTGGAGGTATTTTATTTTGTAGAAGGAGCTTCCTCAGATCCCTTATTTTTCTCAACTTTGGATCTACACTGCTTCTTGTATTGCCCTTCTTTTTCACATCTCCAACATAACTTTACAAACTTTTCGGGACATTTAGATATACCATTAGACTTATATCTCCCACTTGAGGACTTAGATATATTTCTTTCCTAGGATTTTCCTCTTGCAAATAATTCATCTGTGCTTTGTCCTTCCATGTTCTTCCATCTCATCTCCTCCAACAACAAGGATGAGACCACTTCATGAAACTTCAAGGAAAATGTATTACTACCTATGGCCACAACTAGACTATCCCACGAGTCTAGTAAAGAGCACAATAAAATTATACACTTATCTTCATTTGAAATTTTAATCTCAACAGATACTAACTGACTTACCACAGTATTGAAGGCGTTCAAATGCTCTGCCACCGAGTCTCCATTTCTCATCCTTAGGTTATACAACTTATTTCTCAAGAATAGTTTATTTACTAGGGAATTAGACTGATACAACTTCCCCAACTTATCCCATAAATCCTTGGTTGTAGCTTCCCCTGACACATTCAGTAAAATTGAATCTGAGAGACATAGTCGGATTGTGCTCTTCGCCTTCCAATCTAACTTTTTTCAGTCATGTTCTAAAGCTATTGTAGGTGTAGTACCTGGATCCACTTTGATCCACTAATCTTTGTCCACCAACAGATCTTCCATCTTGAGATTCCATAGCTCAAAAATTTTCCCATTAAACTTCTTGATCTCCATTTTCGAACTGCTCACCATCAATTTTCACTTTAAAAATCAATACCAAAGATCTCCCACTATAACAAGGCTTATCACAGTCTTGAGCCAAACCCTTGACCACAAAGGCATCCCTGTGAAGCCAACAAATGTCTGATACCAAATGTAGATTTTAACCTTGTACAATATTTTTACTGCAAACAGATTTTCAATAAAAGAACATAAAAGATACAATAGCAAATACACACATTACACAAATATATTTCCCCTATAAACCCAAATCGAGAAAACCAACATATTCTATATTCATTTATTGTGATACATTGTTTACAATACAATATACATATAGGCGCCAACGTCATCCAAAACCCTAACCCAATGACCTGTATTAGTCAACAACCCTAATTCCTTAACCAAAAATAGAAAACCATCAGCAAAAACCATGTGTCGAAAACCCCCTCAACAATGGACACATAAATCGAGGCAACATGAAAAACGAGGAAAAAATGCGACACGTTTCCGGAGGAAAAAATGCACACATGTAGATCAAGAGGCATGGTTGGTTGACTCAGGTGAATCCTTTCATATGACTCCTCATAGGGAGTGGTTTTGCAAATATAAAAGTTATGATGGAGGTGATGAATCAACAACCAAAACCATACGATGAGGAAAATTCAAGTTGAATCTCATGGATGGAAGGATTAGAAAACTTCCCGGTGTTCTGCACATCCTGCGATTGGCCATAAATTTGATTTTTGTAAGAAAATGGACGATGCAAGGGTAAAAACAGTGTTTGAGAAAGAAACTTACAGGATGGTTCAAGGAGAAATGGTGTCATTGAAGGGAGTTCGGATTGGAACTCTATATAGTTTGTAGGGAATAACTATTAGTGATGGTTGCAATAGTTCCATTGTTCTTGATATTGGATCTAAAGAATAAAAAACTCCTATAGTCTCTAGAGAAAAGACTAATTTTTGGCATCAAAGACCGGGGCATATAGGAGAGAAGAGACTTCGACTACTACATGATAAATGTATGCTTGAAGGTATGTGTAATTTCTCTCTAGATTTTGATTTATGTGAAAATTGCATATATGGGAAGCAAAATCAAGTAAGGTTCCCCTCTGGTGCAACGAGGGCAAAGGGAATTTTATAGTTAGTGCACAGTGACGTGTTTGGAACTGTGCAAGTTCCATCATTGGGAAAATATGTGTAACATGTCTCATTTATAGATGACTTATCAAGGAATACATAGATATATTTTCTTAGGAAGAAATTTGAAGTCTTTGAAAAATTCAAAGAGTTTAAGGCTTTTGTGGAGTATTGGACATAGAAGATAATTAAGGTGTTGAGGACGAATAATGGTGGAAAAATACTACTCCATATAGCAAGGAAAAATACTAATCCATATATGCCTCAACATAATGGAGTTGCAGAAAGGATGAACGAGATGTTGATAGAAAAAGCAAGGTGCATGCTCAGTGGTGTTGGGTTAGGACAAGAATTCTTGGAAACAGTAGTGGGCATTACATGTTACCTAGTCAATCGATCACCCTCATTAGCGTTGGATGAAAAGACTCCACATGAGGTATGGACTGGTAAGAAACCCTCTCTCACACATCTTAGTGTGTTTGGTTGTGATGCCTATGTTCATGTTCCAAAGGAAAATATGAGTAAGCTAGATAAAAACGATGAAAAGTGTACCTTTATTGGGTATAAAGATGGTCTGAAAGGTTATAAGCTTTGGAACCCAAGAAATAAGAAACCAGTATATAGTCGAGATCTGGTATTTAGAGAAATAAAAGATGTTGTCAAACATGAAGTCCTACTGAGGAATGAAGAACAAAAGAAAATCGATTTTGAGTTGAAGGATGATGAATCAGAATCTACAGAAGAACATGAATCAAAATAAGAAGATCCTCATACTCTAGTATTGAGGAGAACGGTTCGAGAAAGAAGGAAACCGGAAAGGGATGCTCCAATTGATTTCCATTCAAAATTTTATTTGTCTATTACTGATAATTGTTGGGTATGTGTTATATTATTTGCATGGTTAGAACAAAAAAATGGGTGGTTTTTTGTGTTCGATTTTGGGTGGTTTTTCAACACATGGTTTTCTCCGATGGTTTTCTATTTCCAGTTTTTGGTAGTTTTTTGCATCTATTTTTGGTTGTTTTTTCAGCACATGGTTTTCGTCGATGGTTCTCTATTTTTGGTTAAGGAATTATGGTTTTTGAATAATATGGGTTATTCAATTAGGGTTTTGGATTCTATGGGATCCTATATGTATATTGTATTGTAAACAATGTATGAGATAATGAATATAGAAGATGTTGGTTTTCCTGGTTTGGGTTTCCAGGGGAAAAATATCTATGTACTGAGTGTATTTTCCATTGTATCTTTCATGTTATTTTATTGAAAATATGTTTGTAGTAAATAATTGTACAAGGTTAAAATCTATAATGATGATCCTAGAACTATTAAGGAGGAAGTGGATTCAAAGGATGGAAAAATATAGAAAATGACCATGGTAGAAGAAATGGAAGCCTTGGAAAAGAATGAGGTTTGGGATCTAGTGGATTTGTTGACTGGAAGAAATATCATTGGACAAAAATGGTTTTTAAGAAGAAGTTGAATACAAAAGGAAAAGTGGAGAAATACAAAGCACGATTAGTAGAAAAAGGTTATTCCCAGGTAGAGGGAATTGACTTTGGTGATATTTTTTTATCTTGTTTTCAAGTTAACTTCAATTAGATTTATTTTATCTTTTTCTATTTATTTTGGTTTTGAAGTAGAAAAAATGGATGTGAAGACAACATTCCTACATGGGGATCTAGAAGAAGAAATCTACATGAAGCAGTTAGAAGGTGTTGTTGTGAAGGAAAAGAAAGAGCTAGTATGCAAGATGAAAAATTCCTTGTATGGGTTAAAACAATGACCAATGATGTGGTATCAAAAATTTGATACTTGTGTGTTGGGACTGGGATTCACAAGGAGCAAAGCGGATCAATGTGAGTATTTGAAATTAATTTTTGATCGTCTTATTTATTCATTCTTGTATGTGGATGATATCTTGTTGATAGGAAATGACAAGGAGATTATCCAGGATGTGAAAACTCAGTTGTCCTCTAAATTTGACATGAAGGATTTTGGTGCTACAAATTTCATTTTGTGAATGGAAATGAAAAGAGATCAGGAAATCATGAAACTCTGGTTAAATCAGAGGAAACATGTTGAGACAATATTGCATAGGTTTAATATGCAAGAATCTAAATTGGTTAGGGTTCCTATTCATGTAGGTGTAAAGTTATATGCAAATCAAAGTCCCAAGACACAAGAAGAGGAATCTGACATGTCTCATGTTCCATAGGCTAGTACAATTGGAAGTTTTATGTATGCAATGGTTTGTACTAGACCAAGCATTGCACATGCAATGGGAGTTTTGAGAAGGTATATGTTAAAACTAGAGAAGGAGAATTTGACAACAATAAAGAGGGTTTTCAGGTATTTGTGTGACACTATTAGTTATGAATTGTGCTACCAAGGAAGACCAACATTGGATAGCGTGTTGGACATACATGGCTTTGTTGATGCATACTGGTATGGAGATGTGGATAGTAGAAAATATACAAGTGGGTATGTGTTTAACCTGTTTGGAGGAGAAATCATTTGCATGAGAAAAAGACAATTTGTAGTGGCACTCCCAGCCACATAAGTTGAATACATGGCAACCACTCATGCAATAAAGGAAGAAGTATGGTTACAGAGATTGTGTTAAGGTATTAGGTTGGTATAACAAGTTGTAAGGATAGATTGTGATAGTCAAAGTGTAATATTCCTGGTGAAGATCCTAGCTTATCATTCAAAGAAAAAACATATTGATGTTCAATATCACTTTGTGAGAGACATGGTCAAATAAAATAAGGTGTTGTTGATGAAGGTGGACACTTTGAAGAATTTTTCAAATTCATTAAAAAAAACTGTGAGCATTGAGAAGTTCTCTTGGTGTAGAGTATCTATGGGAATTGCTCCCCTGGATTCTTGACTATGTAACCATGCAACCCCTTGTATGCAATGAAAACAACAAGTGGGAGAATGTTGGGTATGTGTTATATTCTTTTCATGGCTAGACCTAGTGTCTGCATTGTGTTGGACTCGGGAGGGGGTCATAGGGGGGAGGTATCCCCCTTGTGTGGGGGTTCCGAGGTAGCACCCCCGGAAAAAAAATTGGTGTTCTTTGCGTCTAGGTTTTAGTATTTTTTCGACACATTGTTTTCTTCGATGGTTTTCTAATTCGGGTTAAGGAATTAGGGTTGTTGACTAATCTAAGTCAATGAATTAGGGATTTTGGATGTTGTTTGATCCTATAAATGTATTGTATTGTAGACAATGAAGATATGGTGAATCAAATATTATAGGTCCGTCTCTAAATAGGTTTTTGGTTTTCCTAATTTGGGTTTCCAAGGTAAAATCTTTGTGTAATGTGTGTGTATGTGTGTGTGCCATTTTATCTTTTCTATTTTTATTAAGAATCTGTTTGCAATAATTTATTATACAAGGTTAAAATAAACATAACTTGTGCATGGTTCAAATCCAAACTCCTCTCATCAATACCATCGCTCCTCTAACCATTTTGCATGAATCCTTCTCAAATATAGTGTAAACACCTACATAACTCATTTTTCTAACAAATATTAGATTTCTTGCCAAAGCTAGAATATGTAGAACACTTGGAAGGGTTCTACTCCTCCCATCATTTAAGATCAATTGGAATCTACCTCATCCAACAATTTTGGTTGTTGAATCGTCCCCCAAGAATACATCTCTTCCTTCATACTTCTCATATTCAAAAAAACATTCCTTGTGAGGTTTCATACGAAAAGATGCACCTGAGTCAATCAAATAAGCATCATGATTTGAATATGTATTTGTCAATGCCAAATACACATCCCCTCTTTTGTCTAGAGAATTATTTCCTTCATTCAATTGATTCTCATCAGATCCTTGAATTTTCTCATTAGCCTTTGAGTTGTAGTCCCTTTTGTAATTCCCAGGTTTACCACACATCCAACATATTCTCATCAACTGAATCAGGGATTTATATCTACTCATCGACTTAGAATTTATACTGGAGAATTTACCTTTTCTTCTATCGATTGGTTGACCTCTAACTACCAAGGCATTTTTGGTTGATCTTTCCATGTTCTTCTGCCTAATTTTCTATGATATAAAATATGCGACCACATATTCAAGAATTACCGTGGTTGAATTACTCCCAATAGTCATTATTAATCTATCCCATGAATCTGGCAAAGAACACAGCCTATTGATACATTTCTCCTCCTCGATGATTTTAATATCCATAGACAATAATTGACTTAGAACCGTATTGAATTCATTCGGGTGTTTTTTTACTGAGCTACCATTACTCATCCTCAGAAGGTATAGTTTCTTCCAAAGAAACAACTATTTATTAAGCCATTGTTTCTCCTTTGTTGTCTTATTCATTCAATGAATAAAGAGTTACATTACTAACCTTGGTCCACACCTAAGACACAATTCATCATCCTACTCTCTTTTTTTACCACAAGGAGAACCCTATAACCAATTTATCTTACATATTCATGAAAAATGTTCTCGTACAAGGAATAATTACAACACTCTCTTTGAAACCGAGTGTTTACAACAACAATAGATTACACAATGCACTATTTATAGGAATCTATAGCATGAAAACCCCTAATTTGTGGCACCCAAAATGGTTACAAATCCATGAAGATGATTGGTTGTGTGATCTAGATTATTTTGAGAACAACATGAAGACAAAAATATAATCGATATATAACAAGGAAATACACAGAGATAATGCGAAGAAAACATAAATATATTGAAAAACAACTTCTATTAATGAACAAGAGAGAAAAAAGGTATAGAACACAAACTGGCATAATGGGGTATCCTATCTCTGAAAAGAAAGAGATGTTGGCTATGCTTCATTCAGAACAAGATTTACATCACACTCCATTGCATTCTTAAAGGGCCTCCTTCAGCTCAATTATATATGAGAGAGTTAGAGGAGAACAACTCCCATGATGCATGTGGGATAAATTGGACTAAGTTTGTAAAATGCCATAGGCATGTAAAACACTAGGACTTCCCGGGCGATCACCCATCCCAGTACTACTCTAGCTTGAGCGCACTTAATTGTCGAGTTCTAATGGGATCTAATGCATTAACGCTATGTTGTAGGCATGTACATAATACCACTAGGAAATCATTACATGATTTTTGTAATTAATAAATGAATATTACATTACACTCCATTACCCATAAAAAAGGGTGATTATCATGGTTTATCAAAACCACACACTCAAAATGGTGATTCAGTGGAAAATGTGGATGGCCACCGAGATCCATCTAGATCATTGTGATTCCGCGAATATTGGGATTCTATTACAAGTTTTGACCACCATTCAATCACTAGTAAACTACGAAGAAATCAACTACCAGTTGGATACCAATGGACCATTTTGTCGATCTCTAGTCGGTTAACCTTCCAACCTTTAGTCAGATACCAATCGATCTCTAGTCAGGTCATCCTATCAACCACATTTTTACCATTCGTCGACCATCGACATGACTTAACCATCAATCAATCCATCCCCCAGTCAATCATCCTCGACTATTCAGTCTATTGATTGAATTTCCATTGCAAAGAATATAACATTTCCAACATGCCATTGGGGCTGCAATATTTCTCAAATTTTCCCAATGGGTACCCTTATATTCAATGCTACCCATGCCACAAGAAGTTGAAATAGTGCTTCCTATTATTTTCTAATATTTTTTGTGGGATATGGACTAGAGTGTGTCGATATATAGGAATACCCTCCAACATAGACTTTACCATAACTAAATAGCCTCCTCTTGATAGCAATTTGTTGCAACATTGTGAAATTGTTTTTTCCACCTTCCCATTCATCCAATACCAGTCATTCTTCACATAATCATTTGGCTTCATATAGAAACCTAGATAATTTACCCATGCATTAATGTCTAAATTCTAGAAGGGAAAATATATATCAACAACTACAAGTCCATCATTGATATTATATGGATAAAGAGAAGATTTAAACTCATTGAATTCCATTCTTGTGGCCTTTTTATAAAGGAGGATGTTACACATCAAAACTACACATTAGTATGATGGCCTAGTGTCGTCATTACAAATGTCACAAGTTTCGCAAAATCATATTTTCATCTTGCCTATGTCAGGTCTTGGACGACATTATCAAGAACACTCAAAATACACCTCAAAAGACTGGTTTTGAAGAGGAGAAATCATTTGATAGAGAGTACAACTCTTTTTCCATAGAAACAACCACTAAAAAATCAATTTTGGAAGGAAACGCTCCCCTATACACTATTAGGTAGTGCCAATGCTCTTTGACCTCTTTTAGGGGAGTGTTCCAACACTTTGTGCCCCATTCTAAGGGAGTGTTGGCCTTTTTTGAGTGAATTTTTGGATTGTTGAGAGAAATTAGGGAAGAATCCCTTCATATCTGGAGTTGGTTGGATTTAGATCTGAGGTCAAGGATCGATCTTAGGGAATACTCACAACTAAAGAAGAAGAATCCTCAACTTATCCCAAGAATATCTTAAGTGGTTAGGCCTCTCCAAGCCTATATAAGGAGGCCTCTTCATGGTGAAAGGGAGAGACATTGAAGGTATCAAATTTATGATCTCATAAGGGAGATTTATCATTGAAGCATTATGATTTTATGTGGATTACTTGAGAAAAGGGTTGGACAAGGAGAGCTGGAAGAGGTTGTTGCACCTTCATCAAAGGACTATAAGCATTCTTTGTTGTTCTCATTAATATACATATGTTCTTGGCCTATTTCTTTCAAGGTTGTGTTTTTTCTACATGAACTTGTCTCTGTTATATAGATCTGGTTTCAAGCTAATGTTAGTAGAATAGGAAGTTTGTTTCGTATTTTTTTTTTTGCAGGACTTATTGAGGATCTTAGGGATCAAATCTCAGCTTGGACTATGCGAGGAGGAACATCATTTAAAGGTACTCCTTTCTTCCTCTTCTCTATACTTTAGTTTAACTAGATTTAAAAGGATGTCAGTGACCAATCTTAACACCCTTTCTTTCTTGGTCTTAGGAGTCTAGAGCCCAAGAGGGAATCCACTTGTCTACAGGAGGATTCTCCTGTAACACAAATTGGCAACTCCACTGGGGATATATTATCGGTGAGGAACACGTGATATATTATTTGAGAAAAAGTCTATCTGGTCTCGAGCTCCGATATTCACATGTTGAAAAATTGGCTCTAGCAGTTGTCATCGTTGTCTAGAGATTCTGTCATTACATTTTTCTACACACCACCACAGTTATCGCGGACACTAATCCCATGTATCATATTCTGACATGTCAAGTTCTTGGGGGAAAATATTCCAAATGGATTTTCATACTTCAAGAGTTCGATCTCGAATTTGTTAAGTCCAAAGCTAAAAAATATTTGGTGTTTGCAGAGCTTATCTGCGACTTTCCCCATGCTGATGAAGATACTAAGCTTAGAGATTCTCTCCCCGATGAGACTATGTTCCTCATCAGCATGTCCAAACCTTGGTATGGAGATATCCTTCTTTATCTCCAGACCCAACGTTTTCAGCCTGATATATCTCGTAAAGAGCACCATCGTATCCACCATCATTCTCGTCGCTACCTTATCGTCAGTGAAACTTTGTATCACCCTGGTATTGATACTATCCTATGACAATTTTTTAATCATGAAGAGGTTGAACGCATTCTTAATGATTGTCACCTTCGAGCCTGTGGTGGTCATCTTTCTAGGATGGCTACAGCTCAGAAAATCTTACGTGCTGGCTACTTTTGGCCCTCTATTTTCAAAGATTGTATTGAGGAAGTCAAAAAATTCCCACCTTGCCAAGTTTTTCACAGAAAGGCATGCACCCACCCCGCTCTGCTACATCCTATTATTTCCATAAACCCCTTTTCCAAATGGGGCATTGATTTCATGCAGTGTAAGACTACCTCAGCCGGGGGGCACGGTTACATCATCGTTGTCGTCGATTACTTCACAAATGGGCTAAGGCTATGCCTACCTTTCTGAATGATGGTCGTACTACAACTCTTTTCTTCTTAAACCAAATAAACACTCGCTTTGGTGTTCCACAAGCCATTGACACTGATCATGGTTCACACTTTCAAAACTAGATGATGAGTGGCCAAGTTGGGTTTTCACCATGAGAACTCATCCTTGTACTATCCTCAAGAAAATGGACAAGTTGAAGCCATCAACAAGGTCCTCAAAACCATGATTCAACGTATGGTAGGGGAAAACAATACATCTTGGAATCTACAAATTTTCTCCACTCTCTAGGCTTACCGTACTTCAGTGAAAACTGCTACTGGATTCACTCCTTTCTAGCTAGTATATGGCATAGAAGTTGTTTTACCGATCGAGTGAAAAATTCCCTTGTTGAAACTCAAAGTAGAAATCCTGCCTCACACTTCTGCTGAAGAAGAACGCTTCTTACACCTAACCAAGTTGGATGAAACACATCGTGGTATTTCTCTCGTTAATGAGACATATCCAAAGTGTATCAAGAATCAATATGACAAATCCGTTCACCCTTGTGATTTTGCAGAAGGAGACCTAGTCCTCGTTTATGACCAAGCTCATGATAAGTTAGGGACAGATAAGTTAGAAACTCTATGGCATGGTCCTTACATCGTGAAACATGTTTTACATAGAGGCGCCTATGAGCTAGTTGACTACGACGGAATCTCCATGGGTGAGCCCCGAAATGGGCTTTACCTTAAGAAGTACTATCCTTAGAATATCAAGCATGCATGCTTTGTAAACTATTGTATTTTTAGTTTGGTGTGTATTTTTCTTTTGCATGCTCAAGTTTTTCCTTAGCCACTTATACTGTGTCTTGTGTTTTCATGCACATATGACATATTCCTTTCCTATCTTTGTTGGGTTTGCAGATGGCGCTAGTCAACACACCCAAAACGTTGCTTCTGCATCTTGGGTCGTTTACCACTCTAATGAGTTGGTGAGTTCAGGAGGTATTTTCTTAGCATCGACAACTAACAATATGGCAGAATATCATGTTGTCATCAGAATTTTAACCGAAGCCTCCTCCCTAGGTGTCACTCGTATGATCGTTAAACTAGTCTCTCAACTCATGGTCTGTCAACTTAATCGAATTTACTCTATTCACAATCCTATCCTACTACATCTCCACTTACGAGTTCGTCATCTTGAACGAATGTTTGATTTTATCGAATACAAACACATACCAAGAGAACTCAATACCATTTCGGATTCGTTAGCTAACTAAATCATGGATCGGTATCTCGCACATAGATAATTTTTCATAAGGGAAATGAATCATAAATCACATGTAAATTAAAACACATCAAATTTAAAACATCATTTGGCACTGTAAAAACTCAAATATGTATATATATACGACATGACAAAAAATGTTTGATTACATTAAAAAAGTACATAGAAGGGAAAAATGTTGGGTCCTCGTGACCATAACATCGTCATAAAGACTATACAAAAAATATTAGTGAGGTCCTAGTCCTCCCACATCACATTGTTCTCTAAGTAACACACCACCGCATGGGCTAATCATCTCAGAAAAGAGTTAATACTCTCAGGGACTCCCATTGTGTGTCTCTGCAAGTGAAAGGGTACGTCCTCCCTCTCAAGAGAGGGATACCCTCCGTAAGACCACGGAGGTTTGTCTCCACCTCTCAGAGACCCCTTGTGGCTACCTCATGATCTGATGCTATCTGAACATCCCCGCGAAGTACCAATGTCGGTATCTCTGCCAGACGTGTTTCTCCCCTGTCTACATGATGAAACGATAAATCCGTTAGAAACTCTTCTATGTACCCAAAAAAATAATATAAGTTTTAAAATTAAGAAAAAACACTTGACAATATCATTCTTGGTTTCTTACCTGACGCATCCCAGTCCACCCCATCTGGAAGGAATAGGTCCATACTTCCCTGGAAATCCACTTCGGCGTATGGGAAGTCTTCTATCACAATCAATTGGCATCCCAACGAAGTGAAGAAGTCACTAGTGAACATGAACTCTATCTTTGATTCTAATCTTGGAGATAGGCTATTCCATCCCTCCATACGTGGTTCTCCCACTGGCCATACTACTAATGCAATCTGAGGTTTCATCTGAGGAATGCATTCTAAGAAGAAAAAAACCAATAATGAACCACATCCGAACTACTTTTGTTTCCCTACTCTGCATCTTGTAATCTAATCCTTCACATTCTGAAGGAACCTTGCACTCCAGTTAAATAGTGTTGGCTTTAGACACTATAAACTATAGGCCACCTGTGATCTTGAAACTAGGTGCGAGCTGGTACTTCCTTCTATACTCGTAATGGAAAATAGAATGGATCAAAGAGGTAGATCCTTGATGTCTTTGATTGTGATTCTACCTCCCACTAGTCTCGCTCCTGAGACAGAATGGTTTGCCAAGTACTCATCTATAGGTGCGGGAAGTGCCCTATGTCTGGATAAAACTACGGGGGCCCCTCTTTTCGAGAGGCCAATCAGGAAGTACACATATTCCAACTTGATGGTAAGAATTTGTGTTCTAGTTTGGAAGCCTTGTTCTACAATGTTCCATAGCCCGATCATATACTCAATAAGAATAATCTCTTTCTTCATCTTTTGTGTTTTGAAGAACTTGAGGAGACCGTATTTCCTCAAGGTGGCCCTTGATCGAGGGCTTTGCAAGGTGGCCACATCATCGAGCTCATGCTCTCTTTCTTTCCACTTGACCATGACTTTTACTAATCCAGGTGGATATCGGGGGCCACCCACCTTTTCCAAATGGCTCAAAACAGTTTTCTGGCCATTTTGGCAATTTACTATTTTTAGCAGGTTTTCACTTCCGGGGCCATTTTGAGGGCCTAAATGAAGTTTTTTCTAGATCGAGGTTCTAAATGATATCCGAAGGCATGATTGAGCCCCCAAAATTAATCTCCTCGATGATACCTTTCCAAAGAGCTATCACATGCCTAAAATGGAGATCATATGCAAAAGTTACGACCCCGGGAAGTTGATGCACCAACTTACCCAAACGGGGCCCACATGACTTTTGGCGCTTCATCTCCTAGGGTTAGGTTTTTGG
>JZKD02S2140215.1:374751-396594 GCA_000966675.3 Picea glauca
TATGCAAAAGTTACGACCCTGGGAAGTTGATGCACCAACTTACCCAAACGGGGCCCACATGACTTTTGGCGCTTCATCTCCTAGGGTTAGGTTTTTGGATGTTTAGGACTTTTGGAATTCCCAATTTTTTTAAAAATGCCTCCAGAGCCTCATTGTAACCATCTTCTTGCGAATGCGAGTAGCCGTCACATCTCTTCGCAGAGATAAGCTGCCACCATTCTAGCGAGTCGTTCACTCTGTATTTTTACAGTATCTGTACATTTCTTTGATTAATAGAAATCGTGTATCACTGTATATCTGTGTTTATGGTTGCATCTTTGATACATTTCTGTTATATTATTGAATATCTGCAATATCTCTGTGCATTTATTTATTATATCTCCGCTCTCATTTCGTGCCGAAAATAATCCAGATCATTTACCGAAGTTACCTGCAATCATCAACAACCAAAAATTCATTAGTCACTTGTTTTCGACAATTTTTGGGTAATTAAAAAACTTAATTTTTTTTTTCTCTTTCTATGAGGCCAACTCCCCCTTTACATGCACATCAGTGTGCCAACGCTCACTTACAATAGCCACCAGAGCACTTTTAAAAATGATAACGCTTCCCTTAACATTCTGGGAGAGCGTTGGCAGTTTTGGGTGTATTTTCTTGTGTTTTTGGGCAGTGCCCTCTCCACCACTATATCAGAGCATTGGCGCACCCTTTAACAGCTTGTAGGGGCTCTTACAAAATCGAGCAGCACTCTCCCACTAATTCTGGAGGAGTGCCAAGCCCTTTTGGGTGCTTGAGACAACCCAGGGCATCAATTTTTGCACCCAATTATTTCCTTAAAACAAAATTTAAACCGTACAAATTAAAGAGAGGAAGAAGAGCACCAACCTGGTCCAAATGGAGAGGAAAATAGTTGACCATAGCTCCGGCACTGAGCAATGCAAGATTCACTCTCTAAAGCACAAATTCTCCACTGCTACAAATATTTGCACAAATGAAATGGTAAATGATATTTTTTCCCCATTTTACTATTATAAATTTCATTTTTTCCTAAGATACAGTTATTTTTGTGTTTTAAAAAATATTTTGGAGGCCTTATTAATACCCTAGAATGCAGTTTTTACATTATTGGCAGGTTTTAGAGCAGTTTTTTTCGTTTTTCATCTTGTCACATTCACGAGCATAGTCTTAGTTCGTTCTCAAGATCGAAAAAACATAAGAACGCACTGAGTAAACTTTTATCTCTTTTTTAGACTCACATGGATACACGAAAAAGGAACCCCTTGGAGTCATCTTTAAGCTCTTTTTAGACTCTCTAAATGTGAAAATATTTCTGAGTGATCTTGCTTCCTTTCCCACTCATTAAAAGGTTTGAAAGGACGTCTTTTGAGTGATAATTTATCTCTTTTTCGGCCTCGCGAGACTAACATTACGAAAAAGGACAATACTGGAGTCGTCTTTAAGTCATTTTCAGACTCTTTAAATATTAAAAACCACCGAGTTTACCTTATCTAGACTCATTAAACAATCATACATTGAAGGGCCCATATGGGACCGAACCCTTAATTCTTTCAGTTCGTTAAACAAAGGAAGAGGGACTTACCGAAGGTGAGTTATATCGATCATGTGTTACCCTCCTCGAGCTCATTAAATAAAAAAGAGGTACTCATCTATCTGGATGGGGGAAAAATTGAAATAAGCAAGCCAAGAATTGTTTGAGAACATTACAAGTAACCCTTACAGTCGCCCTTGAACACGACACTTTATCTTTGCATGCATTCTAATCCATTGAACCTCTTCACTAAACCAATCCTTTGATTTTTCTTACTCCTTTGGATCACTTGACGAAATTCTCCATATCCAGTGCATCATCATGTTTTGGTCCATGCCATGTTTCTGTTGTTGTGCCTCAGTGTTCAAGGGAAGTATCTGCCTCGAGAGTCAACCATCACAAATTTCCTGTTTCAATACCCATGTTATTCCATGTTCTTTTGATCCACCAATTACATCTCCATGTCAGTTTCATGTCGTTGATGAAGGATATATCAAGACCCTCCTTCAATGAGTTTGTTCCTGTCAACTTCAACACATTATCTGGGAACTAGACTTAGAAACCAGTTAGTACCTTGGGACCTGCATGCCTCAATGGAAGGCCTCCTCACGTCCGATAGTGGGTTTACAACATTGACCTCTAATCAGATGATTCCACAGATGTTTGACTTCGGCTCATCCATTCACATTCGTTGGAATGTACTAGAGTACCTTGGGAATCATTGACATCAATGGTGATTTCCCTCGTGCTTGTTAACGGTTTACCTCATTGAATGGTAATCAAGTGGTTTCTTCCATGTTCTATAACAAGACATCTATTCACATGGTTATATTCATACTACATAGGGATCGGTAAGAAGACCTTAGGTTGAGTCATCACTCTTATATGTACTTTGCCCAGGTTGCAATGGAGTTTATTTTGAACATTGACACATATACTGTCACATAGATCCACTTTCTATTGGCTGTGGCTATGTCTTGTCATTTTGTAGATACACTGTGTATTCTTCGTGGCTACGATTAGTTTAGGTCATAGGAGTATAGATCCACATTGTATATTCAGTGGCTATATCTTTTTGTCAATATAATTATGGATCCGCAGTGTATTTTATGGCGGCCATACCTTGAAAGTATTTATCACTCAAGCATAGGTATGCCTGCCTTGGGTTTGAAACATGTCATAATATTTGTTTGATGGTTGCATGCAGCTTCTTCTAGGTTCTTTGAGTCCATACCCTTGCTCGAAAAAGTATACAAGGTACTTCAGTGATCATTTCCCGTCTTCTGACTTCTCACTTTGGGAGGCAATCTGTTACACATCAAAATTATTGATTAGGATGATGGCCCAGTGTCCTCATTACCAATGTCGCAAGTGTCACATTTTGGCCACAAGTGTCGCAAAATCATACTGTCATATTTCCTATGTCGTGTCTCGGATGACATTATCAAGAACACTCAAAAGACACCTCAAATGACTGGTTTTGAAGAGGAGAAATCATTTGACAGAGAGTACAAGTCTTTTTCCATAGAAACAACCACTAAAAAATCAATTTTGGAAGGTAGCGCTCCCCTATACACTATCAGTGAGTGCCAACGCTCTGTGACCTTTTTTGGGGGAGTGTTCCAACACTCTATGTCCCATTCTGAGGGAGCGCTGGCCTTTTTTGAGCGAATTTTTGGATTGTTGAGAGAAATCAAGGAAGAATCCCTTCATATCTGGAGTTGGTTGGATTCATATCTTAGGTCAAGGCTCGATCTTAGGGAAGATCTACAAATAAAGGAGAATAATCCTCAACTTATCCCAAGAATCTCTTAAGTGGTTAGGCCTCTCCAAGCCTATATAAGGAGGCCTCTTCATAGTGAAAGGGAGATACAATGGAGGTATCAAACTTATGATCTCATAAGGGAGATTTATTATTGAAGCATTATCATTTTATGTGGATTACTTGAGCAAAGGGTTGTACAAGGAGAGCGGGAAGAGGTTGTTGCACCTTCATCAAAGGACTGTAAGCATTCTTTGTTTTTCTCATTAATATACATATGTGCTTGGCCTGTTTCTTTCAAGGTTGTGTTTGTTCTACATGAACTTGTCTCTATTAGATAGATCTGGTTTCAAGCTAATCTTAGTAGAATAAGAAGTTTGTTCCATACTTGTTTGTTTGCAGGACTTATCGAGGAGCTTAGGGATCAAAGCTCAGCTCGGATTGTGCGAGGATGAACATCATTTAAAAGGTACTTATTTCTTACTCTTCTTTATACTTTAGTTTAATTATATTTAAAAGGATGTCAATGACCAACTCTAGCACCCTTTCTGTCTTGGTATTAGGAGTCTAGAGCCCAAGAGGGAATCCACTTGTCCACAGGGGGATTCTCCTGTAAGAGAGGAGAATATCTCAAACAACACTAATATCTCAATTAGAACCAAAACATCATCAACGAATAGAATATGGGTGAGTCTCTCCTACCTACCAACCCTTATACCTTGCACATTTCTCCTCCTTTTAAAATTATCCAAAGCTATGATAAGGCCTTTTACCAAAAGAGAAAAGGTAGTGGGATAGAAGATAACCTTATCTCAACCCTCGAGAGGACCTAAAAAAAACAGAGGCATAACCGTTAATTAAAAATGCAAAGGAGACAAAGGTTACATGTGCCATAATCCACTTGACTATAGGGAGATCAAAACCAATATGAATTAGCCTTAATCTCAAATAGACCTAGGAGACCCTATCATATGCCTTATATAGATCGAGTTTGACAACAACAACTTGATCATTTGAAATATTGATAGAATGAAGTCCTTATTGAGTTGTACCAATGGCTTCATGAATATGCTTGCCTCCAAGAACCCAAATTTTCTGTTAAAACGAAATTGGAGAGAAATGGTTTAATTCTTACTCCCAACACCTTAAAAATGATATTATAGAGACAATTGCACAAATAAATGGGATTGAATCCTTGAAATGTTTCAAGGAAGTCCACCTTGGTAAACGGGGAAAGAAAATTTGTATTAATGTTGACATGGACCTTCCCTAGCCTTCTAACTTTAATTCAACCACCAAAAATAGATCCTCAACAAACAACTCAAATAAATCAAGAAATAATTCAACTATCCATCCATCTAAATCCATAGTCTTATCCTTTTTAAAAGTGAACAATACATGTAATAATTCATCCATTTTGATATACCTGAAACATCCTCTCATTATCCTCTTCATCTACCAACATAGGAAATAGTGAAATGACCTCAATATTTTTCCAATGTTTGTTCTAGCAAGTTCCTCAAAGATTCCCTTGAAATGTTGTATTTCTAGATTTTTCAACTCCCTAAAACCTCTCACCTTTTTACCTTTTAGTTGTATTTATCTCCCATATGGTTTTATTGCTTTTCCTATGGTTAGAAAAATTTTGGAAGAAATTTTTGTTTTAGTCTCCAGCTTAAGGCCAATTGGCTCAACTCTTCCTGAACCAATCCAATTCATATTCCAACAATAAATTAGATTTCAAATATTATATATGCTTGAGGTTCTTTAAACCCTCCTCATTGTAAATTCCCTGGTCATTTTTCGGGACTAGGTCCTCCAAATATTTTTCAACCTAGACAATATTTGGGTTTCTACTCATAAACCTCTCCCCCGCCCAATATGTCACCTTCTCCTTTACAAGTTTTAGTGATGAAAATAATTGCTCACATGTCAATGCACCAATATGAGGAGAGAAATTGTACCAATTATCATTAACAATGGATTTAAATTATTCCTCCATAGACTAGTCAGGGGAACCCTAGCTTAGAATCCACTGAAACAAATTTTGAACACATGGGGAAGTGATCAGAGGCTTTGGTACTGCCTACCCAAGATCTGTAATTTTCCACCTTCTGAGGGAGAGTATCTTGAACTAGGAAATCTTCCAATCTTTTTGAAACTACAACATGAGTAGATATATTGTTTTCCCAATTAGGCCTTAGTTTGATTGGCCTGATATCCACCCAACTGAAAGAATCAAATTGTGTTTGAAAAAAAATCTACAAGCTTGTTGTTCCTGGCATTATCCCCCCAAAATGATTTGTTGTTTACAACCATATTATGATCACCATTGATAACTAGGTTATCATACTTGATGCATTGATAGGAAGAAATTTTGTTCCTTAATAGTTATCTCCCCTCACACGAACCATATACGTTGAGGATGGATAGAGAGTACCCGAAAATCTTGCTGAAAAACCCTATAAATAAACTTGAAGCAATAGAAAAAGAATTAGTTAAAACTACATTATTATTCCACTTCGTTATCATACCCCTAGACAAATGCTCAGAATCTAGGGTTGAGAAATCCCAAACCTTCAACATTTTTTTAGATTAGGGATCAAATAGTTCCCTTTCCCCATTGTTTCATGTAGCAGAAAAATCTCAACATGTTCTAGGTCAACTAATATTCTAAGGGATAAATGTTTGGACTATCCCTCTAGTAATTGAATGTTTACAGATATGATCTTCCTGGGGAAATCACTAACAAGGCTCATGCCTCTCTAAGGACCCCATTGATTACATTTTTTTTCCTTGGTTAATGTCAATGGTAGCTTTCTCTTGAGTCTATTTGATGGTCGATAGCCTACCAATTGAAACGTTGCCACCTTCAACTACCACATTCAAACCCAAACCCCACAAAAGAATTGGCAACATAGAATATCCTTTCATGGGATGTAGAATATAGTTCCTTCCTCCTCTATATTGTGAGTCAAAATAATAAGACTTTGACATACCCATTGACCCCAAATTATGTTGCTTACTGAGGTCGAGATGATATGAAAGGTTATCTGAATGAATTTTGGAGAATTTGGTAAAATAAGGCGATTTGTTTATATTAGGGGGCCTACCTTGAGGTTTTTTATCAGTCCATGGATACAAGTTTTGAAGCCTTCCAAAACCCTCAAAGGATTAACATTTGAGAAGGAACATGAAGGGGAAGAAAATGACTTACCCGAAACACCCAACGAACACTTGTAAGGAACCCCAATGTCCCATGGATATCTAGTGATCGAAAAGAGAGCTCCAATGTTAAATCAGATTCTACCTTGTTACCCAAATCACTGCCCAACTATGGTTGAGTTCTGATAATTAAGGCGATTGAGAGATCCCCAGCAACTAGAATTGTGTCTCTTCAACTACCCAGATTAACCTCCTTCGAAATATGAACATCAATACATTTATCAAATGCCGTCAAATTATCCTTCACTAAAAATAGAAGCAGGTAGCCCATGTTCCTCCACAATGGGCCTCATTGAATCATTGTTTTTCCTCCAAACCTTCTTAGTGAATGGTTTTGAGAAATCATTCAAAACATGGCCATACAAATGACATCTAGAGCATCAAAAAGGGATGTTAACATAATATAGGATATGTGTATACCTTTTATCCATGAAAACCAACTCAATAGATTCAAGTAAACCTGTGATGATGTCCAGATATACAAGTATTTGGGATATAAACCCAAATACATCATTGATAAAATTGTCATCAAATATAAGTGTCATATTGAGCTAGTTACCTATGGCTCATAGATCCTTTTCTATCCAAAATTCCATAGGGAGGCCTAGAATTTTGATCCAAATTGGAGTTCCCACCATTAATTCATTCTTGGTGTCAAAGAGGGGGTACCAAGGTTTTATGGGAAGGTATGACCTATCCATAAACCATACCTCTTTTAATACTGAAATAACATCCTCTTCCGAGTGAAAAACAAATTCGAGAATAGGTGAGCCACCGAAATATAACCAATACCAAATCCCCACTACCCTTCCATCCATTACAACAACCAGTCCATCCCTACTCTCCTACCCAAGAATTTAACAACCAAAGTAAGCCTAAACAAATCCATAATTTGGTCCACTACAATGTACTTTCCCACTACTAACATGACCTCCTCACCATGATTCTTTATAACTCTTAATTTGTTCTTCTTGTCATGCCCAACATCACTAACATCCCACCCTCCCTATAAATGTTCCAGATTAACTCAAGACCCTACAAAGACAGAACCCGCATCCTCCGAGTATGTTGATAGGAACGAACCATGAGCTCCAACTTTGTGGACAATGTTATAATCTAGATACTTCAGATAAGAGGGAGGATGAAACTTTATGGGGTTATCCACCAACAATGAAGTCGAATATGCCACAATCATGAGGTGGTTCCACAATATTGACACGAGATTTCCCCAATCTTGATAAAGAGACCTTAGAAATAATCTCTCCCCATGTCACTAATAAGCGAGTTGGAGGAAAACCTACATGTCCTGAGCTTGACAAAGAGTCCTCAGAAATAATCTCTCTCCATGCCACTAATAAGTGAGTTGGAGGAAACCCTACATGTCCCCCACTAATAAGTGAGTTGGAGGAAACCCTACATGTCCTGAGCTTGACATCAAGTGATGTGACCTCATCACTTTCTAGTGAGAAGGACACTCTCTCGACTAGAGGTGACACTTGGTGATGAGCATAAGACTTTCTCTTAGAGTAGTCGACGAGCTAGACCTCATAATCCATGGTCCCCTCGAGACTGATCACCAGGAAGCACATAAAATATAAAACCTATACAAGCTATGGAAACCCTATAAAGATTTTCAGGGGGGCATCCAAGTTATCCTGGTTTGGCTCTTTACTTGTGAGTAGCCTCCGATTAATGTCCACTGTTATAAATAAAAACAATTGTCGTTCGGTAAAAATGACAAAGTTATTTTTCTATACATTGTCTCACAAAGATTGAGAAGAGATATGTCATCGTAGGCATTAAATTCTTATCTCATGGTAGGTAAATATACTATGCATGAATCGAGTATGCAAGATTTCTATAAAATTTGTGGAGAACAAAGAGGGAAGGCCACACTACTGAATAAAACGATTTGAATATATTCTTTGTTGTGGAGACCAACTACAACAGAAGATGGATGGGTCCAAGAGGTAGGGTTCCCACAGATCAAGGAAGAAAAAATTCAGTCTCAACCAAAGAAACCCTTTCACGATGAATAATAGTGGTGTTGGCTAGGGTTCGGTGCTAGCTGCATGCACATGCTATCCTCTACTCTCCTTGGCGGCCTAGCCTGGCATGGCCAACTCTCTTTCTTTGGGTTTCATTCTTTGTTCTCCTATTCCTGCGGTTACGACTACTTTGTGCACCTTGCTTCATATATAGTTAATACTAGCAAAAACCACATTTAAGTAAAAGTGGTTGATATATGTTGATCGACCCCATTTTCCACCCTTTTAAATTAATGGGGCCGATCAACATATATCAACCACTTTTACTTAAATGTGATTGTTTCTAATTACAATCGAGATGCATGAGACACAACTATTATTGTATTAATACATTTTAAATGTAATAATTAAATATTAATTAATAAAAATTATTCAATAATTAATAAATATTTAATTAATAATTATTANATTAAGTATTAATTAATAAAAATTATTCAATAATTAATAAATATTTAATTAATAATTATTAATTAACAATAAAATAATTATTAATTGATAATAAATTAATTATTAATTGATAATAAATTAATTAATAAGTAATAATTAATCAAAACTAAAATAATACATACCTTAATAAAATAATAAAGTAAATAATAATAAAGTGTTACATGTATTAATAATTAATATTAAATTAATCAAACATACAATAATATATACCATAAAAATAAAATAATATATAGTATAATAAAATAATAAAGTAAATAGATTAATAAAATAAATAATAATAATAAAGTGTTACTTGTAATAATAATAAAATAATACCAAACTAAAAAAAATAATATAACATATTAATTAATTAAGTAAAACATTTTTCATGATAATGTATTAATACATTAATATTAATTAAAAAATACATTAATAATATATAAATATATTAATATAATATTACACAAATGTACAAAAGCACTTGTTAAAAAATATATTAACCTTTTATTAATTAATGTATTAATACATAAAAATTAATATATTAAAGTATTAATGTATAATATAATGTAATAATGTAACATTTTTTTTTAAGTAAAAAGAGGTAGATCCTATTATATTATATGTCAAAATATACAGATGTGCTTGGACTACCAACTGTTCCGTCGAATAAGTGGAAACCAGAACCACTGATAGCCTGTGGTGTCCAAGTAAAAAATAGGCAGTCCACCATCTGTACTGCCCGTAGGAAACCAAGGCAGATGGAAGCCCATAGTATGAACATTAACCAGGGGTATGGAAAACAAATTCAGGCTGAATTGATTCCAGAACCATAACCCTAACCAGAACAATAACTCTAACTAGAAGCATGACCAAAAGAAATTACCTGGTGGCCTCAGAGGTAGCCATGTCGACGTCTTCTTCCTGCGCTCCCACCCTAGATGGCATCACAAAAGGTTATGTACAGGTTGAGAATCTCTTCCCTGTCGACGCATTGGAGAAGGTGTCATATAGCATATCAATACATTCATTGATGAGAATGCCATGGTGGACTTGGTGCGCCACCTGGTTCCTCAAGTCGAACATCCAATCCAGGTGCTCTGGGTGGAAAAATGGCAGTTGGACACACCATGTTTCCTACATGGTAGATGTGGGAGGTGGTGTAAGGTCCATGCCACCCTCCCACGACTTTCTACCCTCCCTTGAATTACCACCCGACCTGGTGTCCTAGACCTCGCTTGTTGTTACCCCACTCTACTGCTCCATGTCTGCTTCCAGACCCCATGACTCTGTCTGCTTATCCTTAATGATTTCTATTTCATTGACTGAGATGTGTTTGGCTGTGAGTGCATCCTACTAAGAGTTCAATGCATCCATAATCTCCTCCTCGATGTAGCAAGTGGGAAGCTCTTCCAGCTGGGCATCCCCGGTGTTGCATTCTTGTTGTCCCCCAGTGGAAACCATTGTTGTTTCCTCTAGGAGGCTGCTTGGTGGCTACCAATTATCAGGTAATGTGAAGAGGAGATGCTCCGGAGGAGCCTGAATTGGATCTTCCGGGAAGACCTCCTCCACATAAACCATGGGAGTTGTCCTGAGCCTTCTCTCCTTGCGCACAAATTGAGTTCGGGCCATAGACAGTGTGCGCTCCAGCCGCTACTATCTCTTCTAAAGTGTAGCAAAGGTGTACTAGGAAGAGCCACGACGTGGCTACCCTCTCTCGCACGACATTGGGATGAGAATTCATATGGATACAATGACGATGGTGTTCTTGTATCTGCACCAGAGCTCACTATATCCTGTTTGGTGTGGGCCAAAATCAAAATGGGTGAAGCCATGGCAAGGATTTTTGATATCCGAAAGGATGGATGGGACAGGCTCCTCCATTAAGTCTCCCTCCTTAACTATTTGTGCCTCCGGACTGTTCACACGAGGGATAAGTCCCATGGCATGAGGCTGGTGGTTGGGTATTGCTCCCATCCTTAATGGTGAGGGGATGGGATTCTACCGGCCTTATTTATGGCCATGCCAGGCTCCATTCCGCGTGGCCTTGTTGTGCGACATGTCACCCCATCCGAGGTTAGTAAGTCCTTGTTGGCAAGGTCTTGGCATCAGTTTGAGAGTTCAGTGAAAGAAGAAGTTTGGGCCTTCCAGTAGATGTGTTCCACTTCATTCGTAACCCCTTTGTTTTCTAGGCAATCTGCTACTTTGTTTGCTTCCTGTTTCACATGAGAGGGAGTAGTGGTAAGACTAGGATAGAGGAGGGATCCAAAATCCTCCAGAAGTCCTAAGAGTCTCCAGCTGGGTGATATTGTCTGTGGGTTTTCCCCGTTGAGAATTTTGGTTATTAGCTGGATGATGATCTAAGAGTCTCATTCCATAATGACCCATTGAAATGATTGTTTGTTGCAGCTTGGAGGCCTTTTAAGAGACCCATGAGCTCAAAAACATTGTTTGTGTTGTCACCCATGAAGCCTGCCACAAGGTGAAGATTTCGTCATTTGAGTTCCTAAGAATTACCTTGAATCCCGTTGGTCCTGGATTCCCTTTTGAGGCTCCATAAAAATTTATCTTTATAAAACCAGTTGGAGGGGGGGTCCAGGTGGTCAGGCTACTCGGTTGGTGACTAGTTAAAGACATGGTGGGATGGTCATTCAGACTAAGTTGCCAATTTTGGAATATGCATCGTTCCCTTGGACTACAATTTAGGTCCTCCGATGTCCAAGGTTTTATTTTGATTGTTTCTCGGATTAGATTTTCTATTCTTTCCCATGTTAGGGCAGGTGGGGAGGCCTTTGAGTGAAAGATCCATTTATTTATTTATTTCCATATTTGCCAAAGGGTGAATTCCGGGAGGATCTGTCATATATGTGCAAGAATTGGGTTTTGAAAGGAGATCGAGTCCGAGTTCTCTATCGTATCTCTGATACTGTTTCTATTTCGGTTCAGGAGGCACATTAATTGGGACCCTTGGTCCCAGATCCACTGGCTATACTAACAATTGTTGAAAAGGTGTTCCATCGTCTCCTCTTATTTTTGGCACAAGGTGCAGATTTATGGGCCTATGAAGCCCCTTTTTTTGAGGTTATCCCAAGTGAGGATGCGGTTTTGAACTGCGAGCCACATAAAAGTGAAGACTTTGGGCCAGAGTGTTGAGTTCTATATATTTCTCCAGATACTCTCCTTTGCGTGATTATGATAGTTCCAGTAGGCCTCTTTGGCTAAGAAATTTCTTGTTGTGGAATACCCCCATCTGAGAATGTCTGGAACTTCTCGAGTGGGGATTTTCCTGTGGCATGCATAAGCTTGCCAGGCCTGTGGATTCGTGTCCCCAGAGAGATGTAGTTCCAAGTTTTTTGTTTTCCACTGTCGCCAGGGCAGGTTCTTGTCAGAGGCTCTCCATAGATCTTTCACCCATCAAAACATGCCAGGTTGTAATGCCTTCATGATGGGGTTGATTTCTTTCAGCTTGATTAGAGGATCTTATTTTTCCCATGAGTCCTACCAAAATAGTGCACTTTCCCCATTCCCGATTTCCCAAAAGGCATGCTTTTGGAGTAATGGTATGTTTTGCTAGGCTGTGTTCCAGATGTTAGAACCCTGGATTTGGTCATTGAATCTGATTAGGTATGCCTGGGTGTTTGGGGCATACTTCCATTTCCATATTTGTGATCATAATTCTATGGGATTATTTAGCCATCTCCACCACATTTTGGCGACCATTACTTGATTGAGATTTCTTGGGTCGCGGAGTCTCAATCCGCCTAGATATTTGGGTTTGCAGAGCTTATCCTAGCCCACCAGAGACCACTTCTTGCCAGGTTGATGCTCATGCCATAAGAAGCTTTTTTGGAGGCTTATGATGGCCCTAATGACCGACTTAGGTACTGCCAAAGCAGTGAATAGTTAGGTGGGCAGGGCTTGCAAGACTGACTTGAGAAGAACCAATCTAGCCATAATGTTGAGGGGTCTGAAGGTCCAGTTATTGAGCCTGTTTGAGATGGAGAAAATCGGACTGTCCCAGGAGATGGAGCACGTCGATGCTCCTGTGAGGGGAATGCCAAGGTAGTTGGATGGAAGGTAGCTCTTGGGTATGCCAAGGAGTCAGGAAATATGATTTTGTACCACGACCGGCATGTTGAAGAAGTAAAGTTTGGATTTGTTGAGATTAAGGGCCATGCTCGAAGCTTCCACAAAATCAAATAGAATGGAATTGAGCTTGTTGTCTTCACTTGATGTAGGGGTGTTCATGAGAAGGGTACCATCAACAAAATGACTATGCGAGGGTGCAGGCTAGATGTTGTGCATGGGCAAGCCTTTAAGGGAGACTTCCAGAACTATCACCTTGATGTAGCATCCTAGTCCTTTCTCCATGAGAACAAAGAGGAAGGGCGAGAGAGGATCTCCTTTCCAGATGCCCCTAGAAGGGGAGAAGGGTTGGGATGGGACTCCATTGACCAGCATGGAAAAGAAGGCTGAAGAGGTGAGATTTAAGATCTAATTAACCCACTTACTATCGAAACCAAAGGATTCTAGCATGGAGCAAAGGTACTGCCAGTTGACTCTACCAAAAGATTTTGAAAGGCTGAGTTTAATGATCATACCTGGAATTTTGGTCTTCTTTATTGAGTGGATCACCTCGTGAGCTAGGATGACGCTGTCCATGATTTTCCATCCTTCTATGTATCTTGCTTGTTCTTTGGATATGACGAAAGGTAGGATCGGCTTGAGTCATGTGGCTATCACCTTTGTGATGATTTTGTAGATGACGTTGCATAGGGAAATTGGTCTGTACTACTTGGGGGGAGTGACTCTCTCCTCCTTCGAGATGAGAGTGACAAAAGTGGCATTGAGGGAAGATAGGACTTGGCCTGAGGTTCTAGATTCCTCCTCAACTTGCCAAACCTCTTCCCTGATTAATTCCTAGCAGTGACAGAAGAATTCCTTGGTGAAGCCATCTGGGCCAGGTGCTTTCTCTTAGGGCATTCCTTTGATTGCTTGGTCCACTTCTTCCTAGGTGATGGGCCTCATTAGGGTTTCATTTTTCTCTTGTGTCACCAATGAGGGTATGTGTCTGGTTATCTTCCAGATAGATTCCTTCCTATCATCGTTGGTTTCCATGAGAAGCTCTTTGTAGTAGGTGTTTAATTCTTCTGAAATTTGGGTAAGTTATCTGATAGGGTTTCCTTGGGTATCCTCTAGTTGTGTTATTCGATTGATGTATCGATGGTGCACCATTACTCTATGGAAGAACTTTGTGTTCCTCTCGCCCTCTTTGAGCCATTAGACTTTGGATTTATGGCACCACATAATTTATTCTTTCTTTTTCCTTTCTTCTAATTTTTCTTGAAGATCCTCCTCTTCTTTCATTAAGTCTATGGTTCTGGTTCCTAAGATGAAGGTTTGTTGTAGCACTTCTAGTCTGTTTTCGATTTCTCGCATGTGCTGGAATATGTTTCCAAAGGTGATTTCATTACAAAGCTTCAGAGAGTTCTTGAAGTTTTCGAGGCGCTACTGGAATTTGTACATGCAGGTTCCATGCTCTATCTCTTCCTAGGCCCACCATGACTTTGCTAGCTAATGGAAGTTAGGGTGTGAGAGCCAGAATTTCTCAAAACAGAAGGGTTTATATTTTGGTGTTGCCCTTGTGTCTAGACATAAGGCAATGGGCTAATGGTACGAGCCTTCTTTTGGGAGAATGTTGTCTTCCATGGCAGGATCCTTCTCTAGAAATTCTTCCAATACAAGGAAGTGATATAGTCGACATGCCACCTGCTGATGTCCAGATCTACGATTGGACCGGGTGAAAATTCCATTGTGGGTTTCAATATCTACTAGATTTAGCTGGTCAATGAGTGTTTTGAACTTACCACTCTCTTGCTCCAGACTTTTGGGTCTACCATTTTTCTCTTCCAGATCATGTTAAAGTCTCCCCCCAGTACCCAGTTGGGCATGCGCAATAGTGTTTTGATGTGTTTTATCCATTTCAAGAAGATTTCTTTGTCCTATGGACTCTGCATTCGATAAACATTTGTAATGGATCCTTCTTTGGTCGAACCTATGACCATGAAGTGTGTCATGAGTGTGCCTATGGTGGAGAAGGGTCTGTTTAATGTCACAGTATTGGGGTTCCATAATATTTCTAGTCCTCTAGATGAATAGACAGAATCGTAATGTATGAAGTCACACCCATTCCAGCTATGATGGAATATGGTTTTTGCTTCTACTCCAACACATTTTTTCTCCTATAACAGGAGGACATCTAGATTTTCTAGGCGAATACAGTCTTAGAGGATCCTTTGTTTGGATCTATCATTGAGTCCTTTGATATTCTAGGTGATGATATTCATCATAATGATTATGGAGGTGGGTGGAGGTATCCCTCCGAGAGATTTTGGATCTTCCCAAAGTTGAGCATGAGATTCCCTGCCTCTTTGATGAGTTGTTGGGCAGATTTCCATCCCCTTCTTTTTCTTTCCCATGGCACTCGCTTTGAGTCTGATATTGGATCTGTGGATATACCTAGCCGTGCTATGGATCCTACTGTGGAGTCTAGAAATACTTTGTGAACCTTGCAGAGTTGTTCTTTAGGGAGGGCTTGCAGATCCTTCTGATTAAGAGATTCCTCGAGTTTTTCAATATCAATTCCCTCCATATCTTATTCATCCAGCTGCATCTGAGTGTCCCCATTTTCCCCCATTTTGTCTCATGGGTTGGCCTCTTTGTTTTGTGTGGAGGTGTGCATTGTTGTACTCTTCCCTTTCTCTTGGTTCTTCCCTTTGTGAAAATCTTGGATCTCTTCATCTTTCGACGGCTGATTCAGAATGTCATAAGAGTTTTTGGTTGGAATATTTGGAGCGGTATCTGGGTTCTGCCTCCTTGGCAAGTTTTTTTCTGGCCTGTGACTATGGTAAAGCCATATTTTTTTTTTTCTCTAGCCTTGGGCCCTTGTTCATTTAGGGGGTAGTCTATGAAGAGGTGACCATACTCATGGCATTTTCTGCATTAAAAGGGGATGTGTTCGTAGTCGATTGTTTAGTGTCAGTCCTCATCCTGATATTCCAGGGTGACAGATCCAAGTAAATATTTTAAGATGTCCATGTAGACACAGATTCAGGCATAGGAGGTGTATTTCTTTTCTTTGTAGCTTCCGACAATTTGACATATTTCCCTACTGTATTCCCTATTCCCACAAATATCTCTTCCAGCCAAAACTATTGAGGAAAGGAGTATATTATGATCCACACTGGAGACATTGTGAAGTCTTCCTTTTCTAGGCTGAAGCGATCTGTCCAGAATCATAGAAATAACCTAGCTGAGTTGTATAAATACGGCCCATTATCGAAGATTATGTCCTTGTCTTCAAGATTATAGAGGATAATCATGAAAAAAGCCTTTGGAGATGAGATGTAAATCATAGTCTCCTTTAGGGTTCCACCAGTATTTGATCCATCTGGTTAGGTCATGCTCAAAGGTCCAAAGCTCTAAGAACTTGCCAATTAGGGTGTGCTCTCACATGAACTGGGTGTGTTCTCCTACCCTTGTCGAGCTTATGAGATATCTAGGAGGTTTTTCCGACTGCAGAATGCATTTTACAAGTTCCCATCCATGAGATGCCTTTGGATGGGACGTTCTTGACTCCACATCCATTTCTTTTTTGAGCCCCTGTTCTCTTGCGAGGAGTTGCTCTCGTAGCTGCAGCGATGGCTCAAAGGTAGGACACTTGGCTCTTGTTCCTGCCCAATCATTGACAGTTACATTACTGTATGAGAGGGGTTGCCCCCCCCCCATTTTGGACTCATCCTGTCTATTCAGTCATCGGGTTATGACTGTACCAACACGTTGCAAGCGATAGGTTCAACAACAGGTAAGTCAAGACATGCAACAAGTTGCAAAGGAAGTGTTTCAGAGCGCTAGGGTTTTAGCTCATTTCTATTTTATGTAATAATGTAACATGTTAATAAACAAATAACTTATTAATTAATTGATACATTATTAATAATTAATTAATACATTAATACATTATTAATTAATACATTGCTAAACTATTAATACACTAATAAAGTAATAATTAATAATACATTATCACATTAATGTAATGTATAAATTGAAATATTAATGCATTAATGTATAATATAACAAGTACTAATACATTAATCATGTAATTAATTAATATATTTCCAAAGTATTAATACATTAATACATAAATAATACATTATTAAAATACTAATACATTAATAAATACATTATTAAAGTACTAATACATTAATAAATACATTATTAAAGTATTAATACTTTAATAAATATATTGTCAAAGGCATATTTTCCGATCAATTTTTACTGAATTCCAGTTAAAGGAGCCACAGGGGCTATGTAAAAAATGACATCATTTTAACTGAAATCTAGTTAAAATGGCGTCAATTGACATATATCAACCACTTTTTACTTAAATGTGGTTGTTTCTAAAAAGTGGTTGATATACGTTGATCAGTTTCACTTTCCATCCTTTAATTATGGTTGACCATGACCATGGTTAACTTCCTTAGACCTTTGCTATGATTGACCTTTACTATGCATGACCTTCAATACAATTGATCTTGGTTAAGCATGGCCATGGTTGAATGTCGTTGACCATGGTTGACAATGGTTAACCATGTTTGAAAGTGGTTTATGTTTGTCACATAGCAACATTGGGAAATGGTCCTCTCAATGGAATGTTGGGCTATGTTTGTCACATTGTGACATTGGGTTGTGTACATCACATTTCGACAATGGGTTATCTTCATCAAACAATGACATCTGCAATATTTCTTAAATTATGATGAGAAACATTGGAACTATTAGACATTTGGAAATTCTTCTCACATTCCGACAATGGTTAAGGGTTTGTTTGTCACATGACATCATAAGGTTTTGGTCGTCACATTGCAACGTAGGTTTTTTTTTTAACACAATGTGGTGTTGGAATATGTTTTTCATAGTTTGACAGTGGTTTATGTTCATCACATAACAACGTTGGGAAATGGTAGCCTCACTGGAATGTTGGGCTATGTTTGTCACATTGTGACATGACATCGTAAGGTCATGGTCATGACATTGTGATGTAGGGTTTTTGTTTGACACAATGTGGTGTTGGAATAGGTTTTCCATAGAGTGACAGTGGGTTATATTCATCACATAGCAATGTTGGTAAATGGTCACCTCACTAGAATGTTGGGTTTGTTTTCTACATTGCGACATTGGGTTGTGTACATCACATTGCAAAAATGGGTTATCTTTGCCAAACAATGGCATTTGAAATTTTTTCTCACATTATGATGATAGGATATTTGCGTCACACTGCGACGATGAGGTTATGGTAATCACATTGTGACGACCAAGCTATGTTCATAACATTGCAACAATTTGGCTATGTTCATCACATTACAATGGTGGGGCTATGTTTAACACATCAGGACATTACTCTGTTTGTCATACTATGACATTACTATGTTCATCACCTTCCAACATTACTATGTTCATCAATATGCGACGAAAAGGATATGTTCGTGTCATTGAGACAATATGGGTATGTTTGGCACATTATGACGACGGGGCTATGTTCGTCACATTGCGACATTATGGGTATGTTTGTCACATTGCGATGACAAGGCTATGTTTGACACATTGTGACACTACTATGTTTGTCACATTGCAACATTACTATGTTCATCGCTTTGTGACGACAAGGCTATGTTTATAACATTGTGACAATATGGGTATGTTCGTCACATTACCACGACAAGGCTATGTTGGTCACATTGTCATGACTGAAATATGTTTGACACATTGCAACATTACTATGTTCATTACTTTTTGATGGAAATACTATGTTCGTCACATTGTGACAATATGGGTATGTTCGTCACAATGTGACAACATGCTATGTTCATCACATTAAGACGATAGGGCTATGTTTGATGCATTTCAACATTACTATGTTTGTCAAATTGTGACACTATTATGTTCGACACATTGGAACTTTACTATGTTCATCAATTTGTGACGACAAGGGTATGTCCATTACACTGCGACAATATGGGTATGATCGTCACATTATGACGATGGGGCTATGGTTGTCACATTTCGAGGACGAAGATTTGTTTGAAAAATTGGGACATTAATATGATTATCAGATTATTATAGTACTATGTTCATCACATTGCAACATTACTATGTTCATCAATTTGTGATGACAAGGCTTTGTTTGCCATATTGCGACAATATGAGTATGTTCATCACATTGCAACAATGGGCTATGTTCATCACATTACAACGACAGGGATATGTTTGACACATTGCAACATTACTATGTTTGTTAGATTGTGACACTACTATGCTCATCAAATTGAAAAATTACTATGTTAATCACTTTGCGACGACAAGGCTATGTTCATCACATTGCAACAATATGTCTATGTTTGTCACATTATGATAGCGGGGCTATATTCGTCACATTACAAAAACAAGGCTATTCTAATCACATTACGACATTACTATGTTTTTTAAATTGTGACACTACTATGTTCATCACATTGAAAGATTACTATGTTCATCACTTTTCCATGACAAGTCTATGTTCATCACATTGAACCAATATTGGCTATGTTTGTGACATTACGATAGTGGGATATGTTCGATACGTTGTGACATTACTATGGTTTCTGGACCGTGATGCTATTATGTTCTTCATGTGAGAATGATTGGTTTTGTTCATCATACTTGAACGTCGGGTCATGTTCGTCACATGACAAGGTTGGTTTATGTTCAAGACATTACGAAAATGAAGTTTTGATAAGTTTTTTTTTTTTAAAGCTAATGAATTGTTTCCTTTTGTCACAAAGATAGGAAATTTGAACCGATGTGATGTATTACATAGAATTCAACTTAATATCATACTTGTTCTAAGGACATTGATAACAAATCATCTTTAATTTTACACATGATGATTTTTACTTGTTCTAAAGAAATTGATAGAAAATCATATTGAGCATTGCAGATGATGAATTATACTTTTTCTAAGGACATTGATAACAAATCATTTAATAATGTTTTCTTGTCATAAGATCATTGATAGAAAATCAATGCCAAAGTGTTACTAAATTATTGATAAATTAATAAATTAATACATTGCTAAAGTATTACTACACTAATAATGTAATGCATTAACAATACATTATTAATTTAATAATACATTAAAAACATTAAATAAAAATTAAATGCATTAATAAATACATTATTAAAGTGTGAATACATTAAAATATTAATAAATAATAAATAATACATTAAATTAAATTAATATTAAAATTGTTAAATTATTATCATTATATTATTAAATTATCTTTAAATTATTATTTGCTTATTATTATAAAATAAACCTTAATACAAATAGCTTTAAATTTAATAAAAACATAACCTAATTTTAATGGGAATAACTCTAACCCTAACCCTAATAAGTATTAACAATAATTGTAATATATAATAGTGATAACTTTCCTTTAACTTTCATGAGCTTATATTGATATTTATAATATTGTGAAAAGCTTGTTATTTACATGCATACTGCATAAAATGCATTAATAAATACATTACATTATTTCCATAAAACATAATTCATATTTATAAATATTGATATATATAACTCATCTGAGCTTGTATTTATATTTATAATATTTTGAAAAACACTATTTACATGTAGATTTTTACTATTTTATAATATTGTGAAAAACACTATTTATAATATTGTGAAAAACACTATTTTAATGCATTTAAATATTAACAAAGTATTAATACAGTGATAAATAATAAATTAAATTAAATTAAGATTAAAATTGTTAAATTATTATCATTACATTTTTATCATTAAATTATTAATATTTAAATTATCTTTAATTATTATTTTCTTATTATTATATAATAAAATTTAGTAAAATAACTTTAAATTTAATAAAACCATAACTCTAATTTTAATTAGAATAACTCTAACCCTAATCTCATTCTAACCCTAACCCTAATAAGTATTAACAATAATTGAAATGTATAACAAAAATGATAACGTTCCTTTAAATTTTAATGCATTATATTAAGATTAGTGTCTATCACCTTATATCAACCATTTTTTACTTAAATGTGATTGTTGCTAGTAAGTAATACATTAAATTAAATTAAGTTTAATATTACTATTATTACATTATTATTATTCAAGTATTATTATTTAAATTATCTTTTTCTTATTATTATAAAATAAACTTTAATACAAATAATCTTAGTTTTAATATAACTTTAACTCTAATTCTAATAAGAATAACCCTAACTTTTATCTCACTCAAATCATAATCCTATTAATCATTAACAATAATTGAATTATATAACAAAAATGATAGTCTCAAAAAATAATAATAAAATTGGTAAAATAAAGATAATTAAAAATAATTTTTTAATCTTTTAAAATCATTACACATGGAAACAATAAAATGAATGGTTAAAATTAAATTGACAAAATGTAGTTTTTTTTTTGAATAGCTATATTTTCACATATTTAATATTAATTTAATGTATTTTTAGGAGACTTTATTAACTAAAAAAATTAACTTAAAATTTTAAATACTTATATCAATTCAATTTTAAAAAATTAAACAATTGATAATCACTTTTAATTAAAATAATTTCAAAATATATGCATTCAAAACCATTAAATCATTCCTAACAATCTATTTAACTAGTTCATATAAGATCATTGAGTCCAAAATAATTAATTAATATGAAAAGAAATGACATTGGATGATGTAAACAACATTTCA
>JZKD02S2140215.1:413867-429123 GCA_000966675.3 Picea glauca
TTTGTTGTCGCAGCGTAGTCCATTGTATGTATTTGTCCTCATAGCTCCCCACAGGATAATATTGTTCCTTGATGGCGTCTCAGAAAGAATTCCAAGTGGGTGGAGACGAGAACAAATAGGGTTCTCCCTCACCCTGTTGCTCTGAGTAGGTTTCCCACCAGTCCTTGACATGGGGGGCGGCTTTGAGGAGTGTGAAACTAATCTTTTCTCGATCGAAAAAGTCATGAACCGAGAAATATCCTTCTAACAGATTCAAGCATCTATCTACGACATATGCATCTATTTGGCCCTCAAATATGGGAATTTCAAAGTTTACTTGTACCCTAAAAGGAATGGCGCCTCCAGAGTGGCTGTTGGATGTCGATGCGCCGCCAGTGGGAATCCGTTGAAGAATCTAGGAAAAGTTGTCCATCATCGCATTCCTTTATATCTCGAGGGCCTCCTTGAGCAAAATTTTGATAGGATATCCTACTCCCTCATATTTCTTTTCGTCCCCCATGGGAAGTCGTTGGGGTTTGCGATGCTAATCTTGCAAAGGTTCAACCATATTGAGCCCCAATTCCTTATACCCCGACCTCGTTGGGGACATGCAAAGAAGGATCGAGAATGAGCAGACCGCTCTGATACCAGTGATCTGGATTTATGTAGGAACACAATGAAATACAAAAATACACATAAACGCAGAGATGCGGCGGAAATAAGACTTCATTTCATTAATAACAATTGACTGAAATATGCTTACAGACATAATGGAAATAAACTAGCTAGGGCGCTAGTAGCTTATCTCTAAGAAGAGATGTGGAGGCTACTGGCCTCTGAACTATGTTACAATGAAGCTCGAAGGCCTATTATTATTGAGAAACAATGGAAAACCCTAAACATCCAAAGACCTAACCCTAGGAGATGAAACGCCAAGACTATGGGCCCCGTTTGGGTAAGTTGGTACATCAACTTCCCGGGGACGTAACTTTGGCATAAGATCTCTGATTGACGCGTTCCATACCTCATTAGAAAGATCTATCTGAGGAATACAACTTTTGGGTGAGGAACATGATGTATGATCTATGTTGCTCCCCGTTTTCCCAAAAAACGTCGTTTAAGGCCTCAAAACGGCTCCGGAAGTTCAGGACCCGAAAAACTGCTAAAAATAGTAAATTGTGCGGAAACTAAAAACTGAAAGAAGCAATGGTGGGGGTCCAAGTGGAATAGGTGGGTGGCCACCAATATCCACCTGGATCACCATCTGACAGGGACAGTATTTGAGCGATGGCAGAGCATACTTCCACCTATCAAAAAAATCTTGCGGAGAATTTTGAGTTGATAAATTACAATGTGTTATATCTTGTCATTTTAAAGGTTAGCAAGGCAAGCATTGTATGAAAACTTTTAGAACTCAAGTTTGCACACAACAATACAACAATTGGAAAACACGGTAAAAAATACTTATGAAGCCTAGCTCGGATCTAGGAGCATGAGGAATAAGAACTTTTTTCAAAATCATGGGTTTTAATAAGCTTAAAATCTTCGTCTGTTGTCATGCCTCCTCTAGGACTCCGTGAATCCAAATTTAACTAGGAATTAATTATACCTCATTCCTTGTGAGGGAGAAAGAAACTCCCACGGAACGGTGACATGTTAAACCCTCGACAATTGTTATTTGATCTTTCTGGTGGGATACAATGTTTGGTTAGACACAACCCAACTCCTTTTCAACAACAAGTGATGCGAAAAATGAAAAGATATGAGCATAGTCAAGAACAATGAAAATATATGAGCAGAGTTGAGTTTGTTGCCATAAAAGAACACCTTACACAGCCTACAAAAAACACCTTACATAGCCTACAAAGAAAGTAAGTGGGTGCTTTAGAATTAAAGGAAGAAAAATTCAACATGGTAACCACTGTTTGTACATATTGAGCCCACTCAGTCGCAGGGAAGTCCATGTGATCACCTGAAGAAACTATATAATACAAAAATAAATGTACAGAGAGAAGAGCTTCAGGAATCCAGTGACAATACATTAGGTATCCAATAACAATACATTGTACATGGGTCACGATCAAGGTAGGAGAATGGGACCAGATCTTCACTTTTTACCCTTCAATCCTCCACAGACAAAAAAGTATACAAAAGTGTAGTAGCATAGGCTTCCCCTTTACACATGGCCAACAAGAGCTTCCAGGCCCCTTCCATGTCCAGGCTTCCTACCTTAATTTCTTGCACAACTCCAACTCGGACTCTCATTCCTGAATAATAACCTTAGTTCAGTTTTAGTTATGGTCTAAAAAATTATAGATAAATTCAGTATTTTCGTAGTCAACTGCAAAGTTAACCTAAATTTCAATCATTTTGAGAAAAAAATGAGAATTAAGCAATCCATTTGAGAAAAAAAAAGAGAATTAAGCAATTCGTCAATATTAAAAGGTAGAAAAATAAAACAAAGATGTCATTTTTAGTTGAAGATTTATGAAAAAAATAGTAAAATTAACATGAATAAATGTGAGTTAATGTTTATCTCGTTCAGGTAGGTTCTACGGGATCTTCCATAGTCTCTCAGCTTAGTTAATGTATCTTCCTTCCTTTCTATTTCTCTCTTGAAAAATCACGATCACATATATGCAATGGGCATGATTGGAGTTATAATATCGTTGCAAATAATTTGTTAGCTTTTTCACTTGGGTGTTTCAAAGTTATAGTATCATTTCAAATATTCTATGATATTTTTCACTTCGGTGTTTCCTTCCCATGCTTCAGGGGTATGCTAGTTATTATTATTATTATTATTATTTCCAACATTTAGGATTGTAGTTGTTGGGAACTAGTGGTGAGCCTAGCAATTAAATAAATGACTTGAATGTGTTTGATTCATTTGACTTCGATCAAAGGGTTTATAAAGTATGTTCCTTTTTAGCCCAATTATTCTCTCTTACATTTCTAAAGTGTGGTTTTTTTGCTTACTCTAAAAACCATATCATATAAGGTTTTAATATCCAACCATTTAGAGAAGAAAAAATTAATTTTAAATCTATGAAGTATAGAGTAATCAAAATACAAATCACTAACTATAATATACAACACTAACAATAATAAATAAATAATAATCAAATCTTGACTTAGGATATATTAAACATTAAACATGGAAGGAAATCTTTGTGATTTGTTTTCCATTTTGATTTATGAGAACAAGTTACAAAGTTCATCTATATTTAATTGTAAAGAGAACTTCACATCTTTCCCCTGCAAATATAACATGTGTAATCACATTAAAAAAAAATTAATAAGCCCTACACAATGAAGGTGGACACACTTATCTTAATACTTTGTAATTTTTTTAATTTAATGATTTGTAATTTTTTTTTTTTATTTTTTTTTTCATTTTAATTTGTAAATATGGATGCTTATGTCATTTATATTACATTGTGAAAATAAGTATCTTAATGTTTTGTAATTTTTTATTTTAATGCTTTGCTCAATGAAAGTGGACTTGCAAGAACATTGTAAGAAAAGATAGTAGAATATAAAAGATTTAAGGTTTTTTTTTTGTTTTATTTTAATATATGGAGTATTTGGTGAAGAAAATTCACCCCGTTTATTTTAAGTTTCATCTAGTTTTTATATGTAAACATGTAAAACAAAGAAGTCCTTTGTAAATAGAAAATATCTAGATAGATAAAACCGGAATATGGAGTTTCTTTGATGGTGGAATGCAAAGAAGAGGAGTTTCTTTGAAGGTGCATACAAGAAATAGAAATAGGAACCGGAACTAATAATTATGCTAAATTTATGGTCTTAAGATTTCCTTTGAATGTTGTGAAGAAAATATTAAGAAAATCCAGATCTTTGAAGAATCCAGTATAGTGATCTATAATGATGTAAGGCCTATTATTGATCATTGAAAAATGACAACAAATTCCTTTGAAGCCTCATATCCTTTTGGGACGAACAATGAAGAGGATGCTTTGTCAAAGCAAACTCTTCAACTTACTCTCCCTCTTCAAGTTACTCGAGGAACTTGAGTATGAGGAAAATAAAAAAGGCATTGTTGCCAAAAAAAAAAAAAAAAAATTGTTTTGACAGTTTTGATATTGATTGTTTTAAGTTTTTTATTATTGGAATATGTAATTTTTACTTGTTTTAAGTGTGAAGAGATTATGTTTGTAAGGTAAAAAATGATGTCTATTTGAATGATTTGATTTTATAGTTTAGGAGGTTGTTAGATCGTTCCTTGTGTGAGAGATTTTCTCCAACTAAGAATCAAACTAATGATGTGAGATTGAGATATTTCCTCAACTAATAGATTGAGTGATAAAGATAATTTGTCTATCTTAAAACAAATCTTATTGCATTTATATGTATGATTACATTGATTTAGTAAAATGTTTTATGCAATGTTGGTGTGCAATACTCTATTCTCTGATTTTAATATTGATAATATATGATGCTAACAACAAACTCTATTTTATTTATATTTTGACTCTCAAACGTTTTAGTTTTTGGAAGATGTTTCTCTCTTTTTTTTGTTATACAGATTTATTCACTAATTTTTTTGCCATATAGATTTATTAACACACTGATATTTACATCGTTAAGAAGTTTGCTTAATTTCTGAATATGATTATATGGAATGTTAAGAAGTTTGCTTAGTTTTTTAAAAGTAAAATACTGAAAAGTTCATATAAACTAATCGCTAATACAGTAGCTAAAGAACGCGGAAAGGTATTGGCTGGTAAAGAATTTATTAAATTTTATTATTAATTAACAAGTGGTGTTAATATTTTAATTTTTGTTAATCACTTACGTGGCAATCAGTTAGTTATCAAATTAATTTTTAAATATGATTAGGAAAATGTAAAAAAGTAAACACATAAACGAATGTTTTTATAATAGCTAGGAAGTTAATGATTGAAATCACAACCATTTATTTTGTGTGATTACTAAGAATATTCCAGCCATATTTAATCATGTCCATAGAAAACTTATTAAGCACTAAACCCTTATTAAATGTGTCCATTATCAATAAAAGTACGCCTTTCAACATAATTATAAATATAAATTTAAATTTCAATTTTATTTCAATTTATTTAAAATTATAAATTAAAATAACCATTTTCATATATAAATTTACCCTACAAACAATTAACCATTAAGTGAAATTACAATACACAACATTAAGTGAAATTACAATACACAGCATTAAATAAATATGAAGTACTAGTTACTACCGCATCCAACTATGCATACTCTTAAATATCGTATAGTCCGGAAACGCCATAAAACGCTTCACTGCTTTAAAAAAAAGAGTGCTAAATTTATTTACAGTTTCTGATAAACACTTCACCTCTTAAAAAAAAACCTACTAAATTTGATTGCATATTAATGTTTTACCTGTGTACGAACAATATAGAACTTTTTCTCCTTTCATTAAAACTATCCTTAAATCTCTTTTAAATATCTCATTAAAACCATCCCTAAAACTACAGCGATAGACTTTTGTTTTCCCATTTTATGAAGGTGACATTTAGATTTAGGTGGAAATCTCAGATGCATTTATTTTCACTGGTTCTCCACATCTATTACTTAGAAAATTTAATAAATGATTTTTTTTTTCACTTGGGAAAATAGGTATCAGAAATTCACTAATACTTTCTCACTTTTTGTGATGATAAGGATGTTAAACCGTAATCCTAGGGACATAAGATTTGAACTAGTGACCTCCCCTTAAGGGTAACACCAATTATTACGCTGAAAGGCGTATACCTATTAACAATGAGCACAATTAATCACCTTTTAATCTAAAATTCTAATCTCATGGCTAACAATTGAAGATGTTGGCATATTCTTACTCGTCCTCCCAAATCAATGAATGTGATTTCCTCTTCATAACTTCCTTGTATTTTTGAATGCATTATTATGTTTACCTTTTAACATTTACCTAATCATATTAAGAAATTACTATAGCACTATATGATTGCCGCGTTTAAATTATTAAACTTTGAATTTAGTAAACTAATTGTGCTAACTGATTATGCGTTTCATTTTCTAGCTGTGCATTTCATTTTCTGTCCACACCTTTCAACATTCATCAGTCACAATTTTAAATGACTGTGCTAGTACTATCCAAAAAGCTAATAAATCTTTTTTGTATTCAAAGATGGCTGTTCACTTGGACAACAATTTCCCACTCAACAAACTATATAAGTTTGTGAACAATACAGCGATATCTTAGACATTAAGTTTTAGTAATTCTCAACAAGATAATTTCACTTCACAACAGGAGAACACTATATGAAATTTTAACTAAATTATACAACAAATTTATAAGGGAATATCTCAACTAAGATATAATGATAATTGACGAAAATCCCTCACAACCAATTATTAACAAACTTTTCAATAATATAATATCATGTAAAAACAAAATAAATAAGTAAAAATTAATTAATCCAATACTATTTGTATTGTGTAATAGTATTGGATTACACATTAAGTAGTCAACTAACAACACATTAAGTAGTCAACTAACAATACAAACATTCTTTTATATTTAAATATCTAAAACTAGTACAGCCATAAATTTGTGGCTGGTGAATACAGCGTGCAAAATTTGAACCGCCAGGAAAGAGAAACGGTTCAGAGGTGAAGGAGTTAGTTGGAAAGAAGCAGTTTGTCCAGAACGTGGTTGGTGAAGGTCATAGGTTTAGGTTGGCTTAGAAAATGAAAGCCTATTCACTCATAAGTGGTAATCAGCTAGCCACCATAGTAAATTTTAAATATGATTAAATAAAACTAAAAAAATAAATATGTAAACTGATGTCTTTATAATAGTGAAGAAGTTAGTGGTTGAAATCACAACCATTGATTCATTGGGACTAGTAAAAATATTCCATCAATATTTAATCTTGTCCATACAAAACTGATTAAGCACTAAAAACCTACCTATTAAATGTGTTCATGGTCAATAGGTGTACACCTGGTGTCTTTGATGTTCTAACTCCTAGTTTTTCGGTGTAATAAGGAAAAACGAGAAGTTAAAACAGCAAAGAGATCATTTGCCCTTGATACTGTAAGGGCATGATCCTTTTCAGACATGTCCAACTTCTGTTCATCCAGAAGATAGGAAAGCCTCCAGTTGAAATAAACGAGACGAGGCAGGTCAGATTCCTGTACCATACGCCCCATACCAACTATGCGTTCCAGTGCGTCCTGAAGCTTCTCCAGAACTGGCGGGTTTCTCAGCACTTCGGAGATTGCCCACTCTATGCTTGTAGACGACGCATCAGAGCCAGCGGACAAGATATTCTGCCAGTAAAGACATCCAAATCAATATCACGATTATCATATTTTATGCAAAGCCATTGAAATATAAATCGGCAGCGAATCTATAAATTCTTGTGTGCGCCAATAAATAATATACATAGATGACCGATTTTATATTATCTCGCGTGATTTGAAGCTCCAAATTTTCATCGGCTGAGGCTGCCAGCAAAATGCCCTCATGATATGAAATAGTAATAGAGCGAATCATAGCAGAGACTTCCTCTTCTCGTATGAAGCGGAAGGAATCTGTGCGTCTTGAGCTCAACAACTGTAAAATGCAGATTTTACGCATTTGCCTCCAGTAACAGCCATAGGGAGAAAACGTGATGTCGGAGGAATTATACCACAGGTACTTAGTAGCGGTGGATGAAGGTCTGCTGGCGAAAAGCAAATCTTGGGTCTTGAGAAACTCCTTGGCCATATCTGGAGAGGACACAACTAAGGTGAGGGCGGAGCCGAGGCGTAGGGACAAGAGAGGCCCGTACTTCAAAGAGAGAGCTGCTAAAGCTTTGTGCGGAAGCTGTCCCATCATGTGAAGGTTTCCAATAATGGGAAACGGAAATGGCCCCAGACGCAACCTCAATTTTCTTCTCCTGAAGAAGAAGGCCCATGCCGCCACCAATGCAAGAAGAAGAGCAGTACTGGCGAGTATAATGTAAAACTCTGTGTATCTCTGAACTGCCCACTCTGAACCCAATTCATTCACCATTGTCACCGACCACAGGCTACTACTCCCAATCTAAAAATTATAAGTTAACCATAAATGGTATGGTTTTATATTTATCTATATTTTTAAGGTTAGGATATTTCTTTGGATTTGAACTTGTAACCTTTTTGGATTTGAACGTGTAACTTTTTAGGAGAAAACACATGTTCTTAACCATTAAACCCACTCAAACTATACATTTTATATATTGCATACATATTATTATTGAATATGTACAAGCTATAAGTTTTATGTATTGGATACATATGCAATATGCAGTGGTCTAAACTTTCTACTTTTTGTAGGTTTTCTGGCCACTTTTTAGTTTGATTTTACCCGAAATCTGATGATGAATGGTTGGATCTGCAAAGGTTTTTCATCAAGCCGAATCCATTTATGCATTCAAAAATGCAATTTAAACAATAAAAAATAGTGATTTTGTCCATCCCCAATTTCGTCCATCAGCAGGGGACAGGTGTCGACAGATCCTTCGTTTCAGAGGATACCACTTTGGAGAAAGTGGGGTCGTGTGGATGGAGAACTCCTGAAGGTTGAAGCGCCAAAGTCCATTGTGACCATTGAATAGAGAAGGGCGTGTGTCAGAAGATCCGACAATCCGAAATGATTGCACTTCGGAGATTTGTGGTGTCACAAGTTGAAAAGGTCCAGAGTCTGAAGCTCCGAAGCACTGAACTAGGCGCGTATTGTCTTGGCATCTGGTCATATCCCGAGGTCATATGAAGAAAGGGGCATAGCATGGAAAGCTAGTGCATGTTGTTCAAATTCTTCAAAGGGGTCAGGAAATATCTCACAGGTTTGGAAGAACCTACACTTTGGAGAAAAGGGGAACCTAGAGAGAGTTAAGGAAAAAAAAATTTTGATGCTCCACCCCTTAAAAGAGCATCTACGGGTCAGGTTTGTTACAAATTGGTATCATAGCATGGCAAAAACACTTGTCCTAATTGGGCTCATGCACAAGTTGTATGAAAATATTTTTGAAGGATTGTGAGGGGTAACACCTTATCTTACCCCATTCCTAAGAATCCTAGTAAAACTCTACCAAAGAGAGGAATGACACCTATTGTTGTTTATAGATGTTTTGGAAATTTTCACTAGATGTTGCTAGCATTTCCAAATAAATAAGCTTAATACACTATGAAATTGTACGTATTGTTGTACAGTCATAAGATTATGTTACCAATGCTAAGATGAGCCTGTTGAGAATATTACTGTCGAACGCAAATTTTCTATATAAGTTCCTTGAGTAGAAGGATGTCGATTAAAATTTAGTTGGCATCATACTCAACGAGATTGAATCATGCCGGTCTATGGAAAAGGAAGCCTATAATTTCTTTGGGAAATGATAGTCAATCCTACAAGAGTAGGATTATGCTAATGGTCACTAATAGAAAGACTTGGATGTGAACGGATGGAAAGGATCCATAAAAGTAATAATTACTACTTTAATGAAGGGTTAAACCTTGTATATGTGTATAACCCCTCATGATCATAGGAATGAGTCTAGTGACCATTCTCTGAAAAGGGAGAGCATGCACAGCTCTAGGGTTTAGAAGGGAACTGAGAAACGAATTTTGTTTCTGGGAAAATGAATTGTTGGGCAGGGTTTTTCTAATCAAGCTGATAAACGGAGCTGAAGAAATACAGATTGATTGAGTCATAAATCACAGCAGGCTCCCTTGCTTGGTGGATAGGAAACTAATCTGCCAAAATTCTTGTGGGAGGAGGAGAGTGACCTCTATCCCTGACTGTTGATGAACAGAAGGAAGAATTCTAGGCATAATGGTTAAGATTGATCTTGACCTAAAGATACTCTGGATTTCTGAACTAGGATACTTATTAAGTAACATAATTCAAAATTGCATTTGGGCTTTAAGGGAATAGTCCAAATCTTATTAGTGGGATTTAAGGGAATAGTCCAAATGTTATTAGACATTAAAAAATTATTATAATTAAGGTAAAATGGTTGATTAAATGTTGATCCTGAATGTGGTAAAGTAAGTGTTGGGGAACTTCTAGAAGCCCAATGGGCATAATTTTAATTGCCCATATTGTATTTATAAGTGGGAAATCTTTTCATGAAAGTTGAGGAAAGAGTGTTTTCTTGCTAGTTGTTATCGCATAGAAAGGGAAACATAGTCATGACTATGTCTGTTAAACTTCCAGGTGGATATCTTGTGAATGACTGCAAACTCTCAACCGAGAGGGAAGCTCGGTGTTGAGTGTCCCTAGGAGGCTTGTCATAAGGATGGCAACAATATCTTTGGAGGAGGATCTGGAAGTCTGATATTTCCATGTGCATGTATGACATGGAAAGGGTGCAAGAAATGAGATTGCATGATGAATGTTTGGTTAGGTTTGTACGTGTTTAAATGCATAGGTTAATGCATTGTGAGGCTTCTTAACATGAAGACTGATATTAATAGCAATTAGGTATGAAAGATATTAAATGTGTCAGTGATGCACATGCATGATGTAAGAATAAATGTATACTAAAGACACAATATGGCTGCCTTGATGAGCGATATGTAAGGCAAGAATTGCACTTGTCGAGATTAAGTGTACCATGGATGCATGGTTGACCATTTTGAAGAGTCATGAAAGCTCTGTTTTTAATGATAGCTTAAGGGGAATGTGCTCCATCCTCTCAAGAAAGACTAGTATAAATAGAAGAAAGAGTGGTAGAGCAAGGATGCTCTGTTGTCATGATAAGAGGCAAATGATACTGCCTTTGAGGGTAATATGAGAATGATTGTGAACAATCATGAGTTGAATGGTTTTAAAATAGAGATGTAGGTGGGCTGTGAAATATACCTATGAAAACTACACACAGGCTTATGATTTTGCATATGGTTAAGCACATCATGGATGTAATTTAACAAAACCAGAATATGTATGGATACATAATTTGGATGCATGACAAAGATGCATGTTTATATTCCTTATGAAATATTTGGTACTCAGCTAAATCCAACTCAAGGTTGAGGCTATCCCAGATAGTGAAGGATACACAATAAGGAAGTTTCATGCTGAAAGAGTTCCATGTGGAGGAACTATGTGAAGGCTCTATCAGGAGAATAGAGTCACAACCTTATTAACTGCTGAGAATTAAGCAACGAGCTACAAGCTTGTATATATATATATATATATATAAGAATCCTGGATTACATTTTGAAAAACATCATCTAATGAATAGAAAATTAATAATGAATCTTGATCATTCTGATAACCGAATGGTAACATGCAAGATGCACAGGTTCATGATTCATTATGGGAAAAAGAATTTCCTATTAAAGCATCCTGGTGTATCCTAAGAGTTAGGATGAGTCTAACCAAGGCTTCTCAATAAAAGAGCAGAAAGATCACAATAAGAAGTAGATTGCATAAGTAAAGGAGGAGAAAAAGAGGAACATTTTTCTCACCCTAAAATCTCTTAATTATGTAACAGAGCCATAGGATTAAAAGAGAAGTTGTGGAAACCAGTACAATTGGTAAAAGGAAAATAAATCCCCTGAGTATGACTAAGTGAATAAATGAGTATGTTTGACTAAATAGGCTTGGTTGAAGCCATGATTAAGGAAAGGTAGTGAGGCCTTAGAGATAACTCAACTCGGATGAAAAGCCCCATGCGATGTAGAAAGAATTGGAAGAAGGGGAGAGCCCTCAATTATTTTCTTACTGAGTATTATGTTTTCTCTGGAATGAGAGAGATGGTACACTCATGAAAGTCAAAGGTTTTGACACCATAGTGAGGATTGTTGTATTGTTGTAGAGACAATCAAGATCTGTGTGTGTTGCACTCATGGAAACATTTGAGGATAATGTGAAGAAGTGCATAAAGATATGATAGTACATTTTGAATATGTTTTATGGATTTGAATGCTATAATACATGCATCTTGTTTAATATCACAACTAATTTGTAATTATGACTATGATGATGCATGCTATGTATAGAAAGGAATTGGAGTTATTGAGGAAGGTTGCCAATGATGGGAAACCTCAAGAAAAGGATGACCATGAGAAGGATGTGATTGAAAGATTGTTGACAGGGCTGTAAAAGTCCCCATAAAGCATTGATGATGAGGTAAAAATCAGAAATAGGGTGTTAGCAGCCAAGAACCGGTATAAAAATTTCCATGCCTATGTGGCACAATGTATGAAGGGATTTGGTAAGAAACACTTATGAAATACTTTACTGTCTTAATGTTATGCATGAACTTTTGAAAGACAGTTGTACGCCTTGGATACCCAAGTAGGGTATGATTTAGGAAGGAGAACCTGAATGATGGAGGTGTGAACCTCTAGTAATAAATATTGTTTGTAATCCTTGGAAGAATTCATGAAATGATATGTTATGAATGAATTGAACAATCAAGGAATTCTTAAAGGAATTCATGTGAAACCTGGAGTTTCATGAATGACAATTTAAGGTTGTGATCGATTCAGAGCAGAAAATATGGTTCTGCTAAAATAATAATTATGGACAGAGAATCCATATGATAATAAGTTGGTTGAATTCCCACACACCTTGGTGAGAGTGCCTAACCTGGAAAGTGATAATATGAAATCAATACAAGGGCGCATTATGTGTGAATGTGGCCATGGACATTGGCACATTGATTAAATTCACTAAATGTTGAATTGCATCTAGAAAGGTTGATATACTGAACTGATGCATGTGTAAGGAATGAAATTTCTTTTCTCTTTATATCCTCAAATAGATAAAAGTGATTTGATTGTTAGCATGCACAATTTAAGAATTGTTTGTGATAACGTTATAAAGGTGCAGTGAAAATATGTTTGCATGGGAAGCTAACAATTTGTTTGGTTGATTGAAGTTGAAAGTGTAGGAAGAAAATAGTCTTGGATATGGTTGTGCTATAAGTCCATAAGGAAGACTAATTTCCTACTGAGCCAACCCACAAGGAATGACATTTTATTTGAACCAAATGCATTTGATTGATTAGTGTGCACAATCCTGAAATTGTTTGTGAACCACTGCAAGTGTGCAATGATCACATAATGTTCATGAGAACTAACAATTTGTTTGGCTGATGAATGTTGAAATTGCAGGAAGCAAAGGCTCTTGGATATGGCAGTGTTGTAAGCCATAAGGAAGACCAAAATTGCCTACTGAGCCAAACTACTATGGGAAGGAAAGTCCCATAATTGGTGAATCTGGTTCTTTGCGAAACAGATCTGAAAATAAATAAGGAAATTAGAAAATCTATGGGTGACAAATTTGCAATAAAATTATGAAATTTAGAATTTATGATGATGTCTCATGAATTTTTGTATACCTGTGATACAAGTGAGAAGAAAAGATCTATCCAGAAAGGATAGATGAAGGTTGTCAAGCTGAAAAGCATGAAAGAAACCACTGTTGAGACATGAGAACCTCATGGTAAGTCATGATCGTCTGGAATATGCTATGTTGAGGTAACAAAAGCCGGAGGGATGCCTCGACAAAGCAATTCTGAGGGAATCCTTGACTGTAAGGTTCGATGAAGTCTCTGGAATTCTTCCAGTGCGAGAAAACCTTGGCAAGGAAAGATGGATCACCCGAGGAACTGTATAACAGAGAAGGGGATGCCTGAGCTTGGGTCTGGAGGGTGAGTGACCGCAAGGAAGAGGAGACTTTGATAGTTATTGTAAATAATTGATTGGGATCATGCACACAATGGGTATGTCAAGGAAAAACAGTGAGCCTACATAAAAAGACAACCATGTGGATGAAAATCTACGAACTACACAGATAAGTATTATGCTAGATTATGAATTTTTCCTCTTAAATTTTGAACAACAGTAAAAAAAAATCGCATGAGACTATGATTAATGTGCTTGTTGTATAAGAATTATTGAAGGCAGGTGATGAAGGTTAAGAGTATGAAAACGGACCTGACTAGAAAGGAGGTCAAGACTTCTGAAGCAGCTGGATGAGAAAGGCATGACATGTGTTACTAAGAAAGAACACTGAGGACGATGTTCCTTTTAAGGGGAAGTGGATTGTAACACCCATGTTTCCCCCAACTTGTAATTAATCATTAATTAGGATTACCATGCCATGGCATGGGAACAATGTAAATGTATTATTGTTTGAATATCAAAAAAACTGACTGTGGGGGTGAATCCTTGAAAGTAATGGTCATGATATCACTAGATCATATGAAGTGGTACCTCAACTATATATGCTTAGTCTTCAATTGGAAGGCTAGGTTCTTTGCAAGATGAATGGCACTCTCACTGTCACAGTACAAACTTCTATTATCTTGCCTCTTTCCCAATTCCTCCATAAACCTCTGTAACCAAATTATATCTTTACTAGCCTCTGTAGCAACAACATATTCTTCCTCTGTTGTTGAAAGTGAAACAACCTTTTGCAGTTTCAAAATCCAACTTACTGTTGTTCCACCTATAGTAAAAACATACCCTGTAGTGCTCCTCCTACTGTCTTTATCACCTGCCATATCTGAATCAACGTATCCCTGTAGAAAAGTGTCTGAACGTCCAAAACATAATGCATGAGTAGTAGTACCTCTCAAATACCTGAGAATCCACTTTACTACCTCCCAATGTTCTTTACCTGGATTGTTCATATATCTGCTCAAAACTCCCACTGCATGTGCAATATCTTGTCTTGTGTAAACCATTGCATACATCAAGCTGCCAACTGCTAATGAATATGGGGCCCTAGACATGTATTCTATATCCTCCTGTGTCTTGGGACACATTTCCTTAGTTAATTTGAAATGGTTGGCCAAAGGTGTACTAACTGATTTTTCATTCTTCATTCTAAACCTCTCCAACACCTTCTATGTGTACTCACCCTGAGACAATGTTAGTTTGCGATTTTTCATGTCTCTTGTTATTCTCATACCAAGTATTTTCTTTGTAGCACCCAAATCCTTCATCGCAAATGAATTGGCTAATTTCTTCTTGAGCACATTCATATCCTGCATATTAGACCCTGCAACAAGCATGTTATCTACATACAATAGCAAGATAATAAAGCTTCCATTTTCTATCCTTTTAAAATAAATACAGTGATCATAATGGCATCTACTATAACCCTATTCTGTCATAAGCCTGTCAAACTTCAGATACCACTACCTTGGAGCTTGCTTTAGGCCATATAAGCTCTTCTTCAACCTGCATACCAAATTCTCCTTCCCTTTGACCTCATACCCTTGTGGTTGTTGCATATAAATCTCTT
>JZKD02S2140215.1:451504-461918 GCA_000966675.3 Picea glauca
TTCTACGCATTTCAACTTGATCTTCGCAATTATTAAATTTATTTCTTCGCATTCCCTGAGTCGAGTAAACCAATTACAAGAGTCACAGAAATGTAATGATTGTGCATGTACGCAGACAGGCAGGCATAAGTGCATTTAGCACTGGGATTGTGGATATCCGCAATTATGGAAAACAACTACATTAATAATAAAAATATGAGAAGGTTTAACAGTCTATGATGTTGAATGATTTTTTTTGCCACTTATAAGTAAATGTTCTGTATACTGGGGTATATGCTGTCGGATTTACAAAGTATTTTTATTTAATTATATTTTTTAATTAAAATTTTAAATTTCAACAGTTATAATTATTATTAATATAAAATAATTTCTAATACCTTCTTATAATATAATTTAATTTTACAAGGTCAATTAATATCTAAAATTCTATCACATTCTTAATGATCTTAGAACGACAAAAAATAATAAAAAGTGGCATAAAGATTGTTGACTTGTAAAGTGACATATATTGAGATTACGTCGTGTGTGTACAGGCGAAACATACATACGTTTACACAGTAAAGAAGAGAATCATAATAGGTTGCAGAAAGCAAAGAGAATGAGAGGTCTGAGGAGGTTAAAGTTTCTTTTGCAGAGATATTCCGTTTTTATTGAAAGGACAACACCTTTGAAACGTGTTATTTTAGTGATATTTAATCTTGTCGGTACCTCTCTCAAAAATCTACAAACTATTTTGAGAGAAAGGGGTTAGATTTAAATAATTTCAATGCCTATTTCTATTAACTACCTGCAACTCTGAGGATCCTCATTTTTATACAAAAATTGTGCACATAAGAATCGAACTGGTTGATTCGGCCTAGAGTTACATAAATAAGATGACAGCGGCCTAAACACCAAACAAAAGATTGAACAAGACATTTGAAAACTTACCAGTGCTGTCAGTCCGTTGTTGAAAACCGATTTTCCTGTGCGGCGGGCCGCTGGATACGATTTGCCGAGCAGGCCTGAAATTTCCTTCCCCGGGTTTCCCTCAGCGACCGCCCCCAACAAACTATAAACCCATAAAACGTTCACAACTTCACCATAGACGCGGCAGCAGCAGGAAAGCAGGAAAGCAGGCCTTCTACCTGTTCTCTAGTCTTCTTTCACATCATCTTCTATGCCCCTGTCTTCTTTCGGTCTATTATGGTAGAAGATGCGGGGACGTGTGGTACTGCTACTGATGCTTCTGGATATAGATCTCGATCTCCAACGGGTTATGGCCGTGGAACAACAACCGCCTCTAGTCGTCTGATAGCTTGGATTTGGAAGGCATAGCTCGAACAGAAGTGCAGATGAAGCCGGGAAATAGAGAAAGAACCACTCCGAGAGTGATTGACCAAGATTAGATAACACCCGAAGAGATGTGGTAGGTAGTTCACAACTTCACCTTAGTGCTGGCGGGTGCGGGAAATAAATGTTCCGCTTTGGCAATCAAGGAAATGAAACCGGCGGATATGGCAAGAATGTGAAACCGGCCAACTATGAAAAAAACCTGGAGCCTGGAGGGAAGAGGGGAACAGCCCAAGAGCAAATCCCCTCAAGACATGCTCTTAACCAAATCTGTAGCCGGGCGGGAAGGGAATCTATAGGAGCCTTTCAATCTCCTTGTTTCCATGCCTTTCTGGTTGACCAAAAATAGAGATGTTATACCGGGCGAGAAGGAAGATGTTATACCAGGCGAAAGGAAGGAACTGGCTGAGTTCGTAACAGATAATACTAAAAACACTGGTTTATTTAAACTATTCCCCTAATATTATTATCTCAAATAGCACCCCGCTCAACTAAACTTTCCCCTTTATCTTGCCTGGTGAACGGGGCAGAGCAGCATTGCATTTTGCGACGGGTGGAACCTGCGAACCATCACTTTCCCTCACATGTTGGTTCGAGGAGGAGCTCGAACGCTCCAGGCTCCACTGCTCCAACCTCTGAATGGCGAAGACGGATCTAGATCCAAATTTTCAATAATCAATTAAACAGGAGACTAGGTAGTAGCCTGTAGGTACTAAGCAGTGTTTATTCAGTCTGATCAGAATTGATGGGTTAGTGTTTATTGTGGTGACACGCAAGCGCGGGCAGCTGATTAATTTATTTCATACAACTGCTTCGACGGTTCCACGGTCATCGATATTCAATGTAAACATAAAGTCTGTGTACGCTTAACGGAAGTGATAGCCACACTAAGCCACGGGTCTAGTAAAGGTATGGAGTATATTCAATGAAGGTATAAGGTTAAGCTTAGCTTCATTCAATGAAGGTATGGGCTTAGTCTTTATTCAATGAAGTTAAGCTTGTACGTTGCACGCGTTGCCAAGCGCATAGATTCCTCCCTCCATTCGGAATCGTTCAAGTCGCTCTAGCCTCCAAGTGATGAGTTTGCAGCCTTCCACGTCGTGCCTACTACCTAGCCCTACTACCTAGCCCATATACCCACTAGATATTTTGATGGGCATTGGAGGCAGTTACACGTCAAACTGACAGGTAGACAATTTTCATGCCAGTTAGTGATGACGTGTAAATTTTATTAGCCAGTGTCAAATACAGGCTGAGAGGTAAAAAACGGGCTACAGCCCGTCAAATTCCAGGCCTGGGTGGAAGTGATAAAGTTGCAGTCATTAAAAACGACCCATAGTTGAACACCGTCGTTTGAAGCACACCCACGCCCAGCACTAAATTTGCCCACTCGACTGCCTTTCATTAGAGTAAAACGTGGCAAGTGGAAGCCGAGGAGACATTTGATAAGCATTTTACCAGAAATGGCCTTTGATAACCCGACGCCACATACAGTGATTTTTTACAGCGTGAGTAAATATGAACAACAAACACATGGTTGTACATGGTCATAAATGGTTGCATTTCATATTCACATCTTTGGATTCTGTAACAAAACATTAATCTTTGTTAATCACTCAGACGTGGCAATCAGTCAGCTACCATAGTAAAATTTAAATATGATTAAGTAAAAGTAAAAAACTAAACATGCAAACTAATGCCTTTATAGTAGTAAGGAAGTTAATGGTTGAAATCACAACCATTGATTTATTGGGACGACTAAGAATCTTCCATCAATATTTAATCGTGTCCATACAAAACTGATTAAGCACTAAAAACCTATTAAATGTGCCCATTGTCAATAGGTATATGCCTTTCAGCGTAACTAGAAATTCAATACTAACCACCAATGGGGTGGCTCCAGCTCTTGGCAAACAAAAAACAGTTCGCTGTAAAACATTTAATGCTCTGCATATTGGGCCCACACCCCAACATGCTCTGCAACAGAGCGCTTCTTGTTGTGGCTATCCACCATGCAACAGCCCAATCATTGGGAGGTTGCTGCAATGTATTTGGTCTCACATCCATCACATATACATTGCAGTAGCCTTCCAATGATTGGGCTGCTGCATGGTGGATAGCCACAACACTTCTTGTTTGCCAATCCAATCCAAGGTGTTTGTTGTTGCACATGGATAATGTCTGCTCGATGTGTGGAATTGGATCACAAAGTATTATTATCCAGATCTGTAATAAAAATCTCATCTATTTTTTTATTAGTTGAATATTATGTCACCAAAGGTTAATTTGGAATTTTGGAAGTGATGTAGTTTAAATTTTTAATGAAATGTTTTTTTTTTTCATGAATTTGCTATTAATGAATTATTTATATTTATGATTTCGTTATTAGTGATTATCTATATGTTACAAATAGGAATGATTTTAAAGATGAAAATTTATTTTAAAATATAGAATTTTTTTTGGGAAAACCCATGAAAAGTTAGTCCATGAGTAAATTTACTCCTAAAATCATCCCTAAAACTTACAAACACTATGTATTAAGTATTTATTTATTACCTATAAAAGATATAGATTTCAAATTTATTTATTACCTATACATGATATAGATTTCAAATTTAATGATATATATAGAACATGTGTTTCTTCTTAAGAGGTCACAAGTTTAAATTCAGAGGGGGTACGGTATGTATACCTTAGTAGACTTTACCTGTCAAATCTGGAGGAGGTCCCTTGTCCCACACCTAAGAGATCACAAGTTCAAATCTAGATAGAGATAGAGTAAGGTAAAAATAAATTATTACTAGCATACCCCCTATCCAATATAAAAGGCCAATAGTTATTATGGACATTGAAGGTCAAATCTGAGGAGGTCCCTTGTCCCACACCTAAGAGATCACAAGTTCAAATCTAGATAGAGATAAAGTAAGGTAAAAATAAATTATTACTAACATACCCCTATCCGATATAAAAGGCCAATAGTTATTATGGACATTGAAGAGAAATATAAAAGGCCAATAATTATTATGGACATTGAAGGGAAATATAAAAGGCCAATAGTTAGGCTATCCAAATTGAAAATTGTCTCCAAAAAAGTAAAGTTTGGGAAATATAAAAGGCCAATAGTTAGGCTATCCAAATTGAAAATTGTCTCCAAAAAAGTAAAGTTTTAATAACCTCCACCAAACATTAGAATATTATAAAAATTATCTAAAAGAAAGTAAAGTTTTATTAAGCTCCACCAAACAGTAGGATATTATTACACACTTATAATGTGATTAAACTCTCTTATATGAATGAATTTGTGCTATTTTCATTAAATATCATAAAAAATGGATTTGTAAATCAGTCACCTAAGACACAACTTATTTTAAAAAGACGTTGGCTAGTTGTTCTACAAATTTGATTTTTTGCAGGAATTCGACGATATAAATTTACGCGAATCACTTTTTTTTGTTGTTCAAAATCCATTTCTGAATGCAGAAATGGATTCAGCATCTTGAAAAACTCCCAGGGCATTCGGATTTTACAGAAATAATCACTTAAATCTACGAATCTAACAATTTCTCGCTTCTCACCGGATTTCGGACAAATATCCCTGTAAAAAATCTTCATTTCATGGAATCTTTAGCCTACGACATTTCAAAAATATCAATCTCGTCCCGACGGTGGAAGCTCAAACTCAAACACAAATTGTTATATATAATAAATTTAAGTTATATGTAGAAGAATCAAATATTTCATCCATCTCGGTTTTCAAAATTGTTATTATTATTGACTCCCACTCACGGAATTTCAAAGTTTAATTCTCTTCTAACCTGCCATCACTGAGACCAAATTCTAAATACAATTTCAAAATCCTTAATAAAGTAAAGAAAAAGAAAGTGGCACCAAGACTACGTGGCACCAATGTTATGGTGGCCAATGCTCCTTAGAGGACTACACACGAGGCTCGTGAGTACACTTCCAAGTTTTCAGAGACGTGGCAGTCTATGAATGTAGTGACGTAAAATTTAGCTCGGGTGCTAGGAAAATGTTCCGTAATAGACATTTTTGAGAGTACGCGGGACTCGATCCTTAAACATCATGAAGTCGCGATGGAGAGAGGTTCCCTGAGAAGAATAAAAACAATGGACATTAAGTGCTCCGCTTGGCCTGATATAGCTCGAACTCGTGGCAAAAATGACCAGAAAGGGAACCCATGTGCCTACATCATTACAGTCGTTGGGCTTTGTGGATGCGAATGAGAACGGAGTGATGGTTACAAGTAGTGGAGCGAACTGGAGGTTGCATCCTCAAGCGGAGTTTGCATTTTTCCTCCTGGAGGATTTCATTGTTTCGAGAGGTGCAGGGCCGCGATTTGGAGCTTTTCACCATTTTTTACTCCCACGATTGAATGCAGATTTGGTATATAGTTCCAAAAACATTCATTGAAAAGGTAGCTTGGTATTTTTCCAATGAGAAGGGCTTGAATGTAGCTGCTATCACCCTGGGCCAATCTTTCCACTTGATATGAACGCTAGAATGGCCATGATTGTCAAACTCCTTTAAGGTATGCATAGGAAAAAGTATAAGGTAGGGATTGGCTTAAAGTTTGGCAAAAGGGATTCATTTTTTTTAAAGTTTGTTTAGAACTATTTAGATTTATTGGAGCTCAAGAAATTAACGAATATGAATGTAGCAAGAAAATTTATTTATAGTCAAACATTTAACTAACTTCTAATTAATGTCAAAGCAGTGTGAGTTTGGCGGATTTGGGAATTCTGACGTGACAATGACAATTTGAATGTAATATTCCAGATATAAAAAGTATGCAAAACATAAATAAAATGTTAGAAATGGTAGATAAACAACAATATAACCAGAAAAACACCATTATAACACCAGAATGATATCAGAATAACACCAGAAAGAACACTTTGATTACTGAGAGAAATGTTCACTTGCCTCTTCGAGGGGGAAACCTTCAGCAAAACAGAACTCTATTACAATAATAGCCCAGACAACAGTTCTCATACCCTCGACCCCTATTTATACTAAATATGTCTATCAAAAGAACCATCTAGAGGAAGATCCTTCTAGAAGCAGAAGCTTCTATTAGGTCTTCTTACATTCGACTTATTCTTCCTTATTGCTAGGCCTTATTAATATTGACCTTTATTACATCAGAATATATTATTATACCTACGTGAGGGGTTAGGTCCCTAACATGTCCTCCCACTTAAAAACAACCTTGTCCTCAAGGCTTGAGATGTGGAAATTGTTGTAGAATGGTAGTTGGTTCCCAAGTGGCATTTGTTGGGGTTGTATCTTTCCACTAGACTAACACTTCCTTGATGGTTCGCTAATGCAGGCAACACTCACACTAGTCCAAACCTGCTTCTGGTTGTAGCCAAATGGAGCCTTCTTCGTCCAATTCGGGAAGGTTGGTTTGAGTTTGGCACTTAGCTCCAATCACCTTTTTTAAGAAGGAAACATGAAAAACAGGATGTAGCTTGGAATGAATGGGAAAAGCTAATTGATAGGCCACCTGTCCCACATGCTTGAGAACGGTATAAGGACCATAAAATATGGGCGCTAGTTTCTAACAATGGTCAGCCTTGAGGGAATTTTGCTTGTAAGTTTGTAATCGAAGAAACACCTGATCCCCTTTTGCAAATTGACGTTCAGAGTGACCTTGATCTGCTTGTTGCTTCATGCGATTCTGGGCCATGACCAAATTCTCTTTGGGGGTACGAAGAATAGCCTCTCGAACTGTAAGAGTTTGGTCCACCGCCTGGAACTTCAAGACACCTGGTAAATATGAGAGAACAGAAGGTGGCTTTTGTCCATATATTGCTTCAAAAGGAGTCATGCAGGTAGCTTGTAAGGTATGAAGTGTTGTACCACCATTCAACTAGTGGCAACCATTAAGCCCACTGATTTTTCTTTTCTGATGCAAAACACCTCAAATATGTTTCCAAACACTTGTTGACAACTTCATTTTGACCATCAGTCTGGTGATGATAAGTTGTGCTGAGATGCAATTGGGTGCCTTGTAGCTTGAACAATTCTTGCCAAAAATTGCTAGTGAAAGTTCGGTTGCGATCAGAAACAGTAGAATGTGGCATGCCATGAAGCTTGAAGACCTTATCCATGAAAAGTTGAGCCACAATGGATGTTGTAAATGGGTGTTGAAGAGCACATAAATGAGCATACTTGGAAAGGTGATCAACGACCACCATGATGACTGATTTATTGCCTGATTTACGTAAGCCTACAATAAAATCCATAGAGATATCCTTCCAAATAGCAGGTGGAATCGGAAGCGATTGTAGTGTGCCAGGAGATTTGACTGTTTCTCTCTTGTTGCGTAGACACACATCACATTCAACCATAAAATTACAAATGTCATGTTTCATACCATCCAAAAAAAAGAGCATTTGACCCTGTCTTAGGTTTTGGTAAACCCTAAGTGCCCAGCTGTGGGTGTAGCATGAATCTCAGAAAGTACCATGGATTTAAGTTTTGATTGTTTACTTAAATACAAACGGCCTTTGTATTGAATCTCATCATGGAGCCAAGAGTACCCTGGGGAAACTGGAGAATTGGACTGCAATTATTGTATCAGATGCGAACTTTTCGGATCGTGTATCCATTCCTGGTGAACGGCTTGGAGCCAATCTGGTACAATGAAGGAGAGAGAAAAAAGGGACCCTTCATCTTCATATTTGTGGGAAAGTGCATCCACAACCACATTGTCTTTTCCTTTCTTGTAAATGATCTCATAATCATATCCAAAGAGCTTAGTCACCCATTTTTGTTGCTCTGGGAGGAAATGCGTTGTTCCAGAAAATACTTGAGAATTTGATGATCTATCTTAATTTGGAAGCGTTTCCCCAACAAATAAGGGCGCCAAAGATTAACGACATGCATAATAGCCAACATTTCCTTTTCATAGATTGATTTGCCCAAATTTCGTTCAAACAGTTGTTTGCTGGTAAAGGCCAAAGGCCGACCTTCTTGCATAAGGACAACGCCAATTCCTTTTCCTGAAGCATCACATTCCTGGACAAAGGTCTTTGTGAAATTAGGAAGTTCTAGGACTTGAGTGGTGCACATGGCCATCTTCAAGGTTTGAAAATCTTGAGCAGCAGCTGGAGTCCAGGCGAAATAATTCTTTTTAAGGAGTGCAGTGAGAGGGGCAACAATCTTTCCATAGTTCTTAACAAACTTGCGATAATAACCTGTTAAGTCCAGAAATCCACACAAGATTTTGAGAGTCTTTGGGTGAGGCTAGTCTTGCATAGCTTCAATCTTTTTAGGATCCACCCTGATGCCATGCTTGACAACAAGATGACCCAAGTATTCAACTTCCAAGGCACCAAAAGAACATTTAGATTGTTTCAGAAAAAGTTGGTGCTGAGAGAGTAGATGGAGAACTCACTCCACATGAGCAAGATGGTATGTCTAGGTTTTTCTATAGATGAGGATATCATCAAAGAAAACTAAGACAAAATGACGAAGAAAAGGACAGAAGACATGATTCATGAGGCTTTGGAAAGTGGAGGGAGCATTACACAAACCAAAGGGCATGACCAAAAACTCATAGTGGCCCTCATGAGTTCTAAAGGTAGTCTTAGGAATGTCTACTTCTTTCATACAGATCTGGTGGTAGCCAGAACGAAGATCAAGTTTAGTAAAGAGCTGGGTGCCACTCAATTCATCCAAGAGGTCATCAATGACAGGAATGGAAAATTTGTCTTTAATGGTGAGTTTGTTGAGGGCGCAATAATCATGAAACATGCGCCAAGAACCTTCTTTATTCATGACCATGACCACATGAGAAGAGTAGGGGCTCATACTAGGGAGGATAACACTTGGGTTAAGCAGTTCTTGAACCATTTTCTTAATTTCATTTTTTTGGGAGAAGGGGTGACAATAGGGACGGATATTGGGAGGAAGGCTTCCTGAGACAAGGGGAATGGAATGATCATGAACACCGCGGGAAGGAGGGAGTCCCTGGGAGTGGAAAAAACCACTTGATGTTTAGAGAGGATGGATTGGAGGTCCTGGGACACAGAGGGTGTCTCGGTTGCTTGCATGGCATGGAGTTGGGAAATAACGCCCAAATGACCTTTTTTGAGCAGATTTTCCATGCAATGGGAACTAATTATCTCAGGGGAACCGATGGTGATGCCTTGGAACTTATATTGTTGGCCCTCCTAGTCGAATTGCATTGTTAATTCCTTAAAATCCATTATAATGCGACCCAAAGTCCTTATCTTGTCCGCACCCAACACAATGTCACAAATGCCCATGTCGATAGCAAACATATGAAATTTCAGGTGGTAGTCACCAATTTGGAGATGCATATTTTCACAACGCCCTCTACATTTCATGGACCCGCCATTGGCAATCATGATTTGGAAATTATTGACTAGACGGATATAATAATTAGTTTCGTGGGCAATGTAGTGATGAATAAAATTATGGGTACTTCCACTATCAACAAGAATGATGACCTTCCTATGCTTGATGTAGCCAATTAGTTTGAGGGTTTTGGGATCAAAGAAGTCGATGAGAGCATTTAGGGAAATGATAGGTTCTACTTCGGGAGGGTCTAAGGGAGAAGAAATGTCGGTGGGTTCAGGTGACTCAAAAACAAGGGGAGCTTTAACATCCTCTTCCAAAACGTCCTTCGAGATGGCCATAAAAAGATTTTGTTCCTTACACTTGTGTCCTAGAAAATATTTTTCATCACAATTATAACAAAGGCCTTTGAGTTGGTGTTCATCCATTTCAGCCTTGGTCAATTTTTGGATCTTTAGGGGAGTAGAAGGAGGAGTGGGATTTACTAGTTTAGTGTGAGGAATAAAGGAGGGTTTTTGATTTTTAGAAGGGACAACTTGTTGTGCTTCCTTAGCTCGTTTAGTAGCCTCCACCCAACTCTGAGGCCGATCCATGAGGACATGGGCATGGATCTCATCCTTGAGGCCACTGATAAAACATTCTCAGAAAAAACATCAGACATGCCCTCTGTACGAAAAGCCATTCGCTCAAAAGAAGCTATAAAGTCTTCCATTATGCCAGATTGTTTCAAATT